>CM048932.1:37043383-37153383 GCA_026686955.1 Epinephelus cyanopodus | reverse complement strand
TGTTTGTACGATATCCTGCTAAAATGCACACCCAATAGTTTGTACGATATCCAGGAAAATGTACACACATCAGTACGTACGATATCCTATGAATGCACACACAATAGTTCATAAGATGTTCTACGAAAAAAAGCACACACAACAGTTCACATGGTATCCTGTGAAAATAAACACACAACTGTTTGTACGATAACCTATGAAAAATGCACATACGAAAGTTCATAACATACCCTATGAAAATGCACAAACAACGGTTTATAAGATATCCTACGAAAATGCACACACAAAAGTTTGTACGATCACCTACAAAAATGCGCACATGTTGGTGCGTACGATATCCTGCTAAAATACACACACAACAGTTCACATGGTATCCTGTGAAAATAAACACACATCAGTTTGTATAATAACCTACAAGTGCACACACAAAAGTACAGATTTGTACACAAATCAGTATGTACAATATCCTATGAATGTACACACAATAGTTTATACGATAACCTACGAAAAATGCACAAACAACTGTTCGTTACGATATCCTTTGAAAAGGTACACACAAAATTCATTTGATTTCTGATGGAAATCAAACATAAAAGTTAATACAATATCCTAAGAATTAGCCCTGCATGAATAAAATTATGTCCTGAACATAAAGTTACAGCTTTAGATAAAGGAAACGTGTTGACGATGTACCTCAAAGTGACTCAAAGTTCACCCAGAGGTCACACTGTTCACTCTGTGTCCAACTGGAAAGTCCTGTGTTCTTTGACACACCCTCCTAACTGGACCGCGCGGGACGACTTCCTTCTTTTCTCCATGGATGAAGGAGAACTGGATACAGCGATGAACGCAGCGCCCTGCTCAGTGGTGCATGAAGCCGAGATGATCTTATATTCCGAAGCTTTCCAGCTCCTCCTGGAGGACCTCGAGGTGTTCCCAGGCCAGATGAGATATAACCCCTCCAGTGTGTTCTGGCTCTGCCCCGGGGCCTCCTACCAGTGGGACGTGCCCAGAACACCTCTAACAGGAGGCGCCCAGGAGGATCCTGATCAGATGTTGAACCACCTCAACATGAAGGAGCAGCGGCTCTACTCCGAGCTCCCTCCAGATGTCTGACTCCTCCCTCTATCTCTAAGGCTGAGCCCAGAAGACCTTGATGACTTGGCATATTCGGGCTTGGTGTACCTCACCCAGTATGGAGACACGTCCTCACCCTCACCCAAAGTTGTCTCTTGTCAGTTCCTCTCAGGTTATTCTGTCTCATAAAACTCATAATACAGGATATGAAGCATGTCATAAATGTTTGACCAAAAATCTTAAGGTCCACTTGCTTGTTTTTAAGGAACTAATGACTCGTTTGTTCACGTTGTTTATGAAAACCATAATTTTGTGAGCAAAAGACAAAGAATGTTGTTTATGCAAAAGATTATCTTGTTAGCAGAAGAGTTATTCTCCAGTCCGTCCAAGTGATTTTCTTGTTTGCTGAAAAGAGATGCAAAATAAAAGGACGGTCTTGCAGGATATTCTCTGTTTAGTGCAAATTATCTCTTTCTCTGGAATTATTAATGAGCATGTAATACAAGATAAAGAATGTTGCTGTACAAGACAGTCCTTCGTTCTCTCACAATAATCTCTTGTTCATGTAAAATAGTCTTTTTGTTCAAGATATCTCTTTCTCTGAAAATATTTTGTGAGCAAAAGATACAAGATAAAGAATGTTGTTCAGCCAAGATATCATCTTTCTCATACAAGATCATCTCTGCTTCGTGCAAAGTAATCTCGTACTTGCCATGTGATACAAGATAGAAAATGTTCTTGCAAGATATTTTCTTGTTTGTGTGAGACAAAGTCATG
Source organism: Epinephelus cyanopodus (assembly GCA_026686955.1). Taxonomy (NCBI): domain Eukaryota; kingdom Metazoa; phylum Chordata; class Actinopteri; order Perciformes; family Serranidae; genus Epinephelus; species Epinephelus cyanopodus. Next base: position 37,151,529 of record CM048932.1, on the reverse strand, counting down.
CAAGATCATCTCTTGGTCATGTAAGCGATTATCTTGTTTGCTAAAATTATTTTGCGAGACAAGATACGAGATGAAGAATGTCGTGTTTGCAAGATATTCTCTTGTTCATGGAAGATAACCTTTTATTTGCACAAGATATTCTCTTGTTTGTGTAAAACAATCTCTTATTCACGCAAGATATCTTGATTATGCAGTATCTTGGTCACTGAAGTGATTATTTTGTGAGCACAAGATACAATAATGATACAGAATGTTGATCTCACAAGATGTCTATTCATGCACGATCATCTCTTGCTTGTCCACGTGATTATCTTGTTAGCTGAAATAATTATTTTCTGAGTAAAAGATATGTGAGAACATACAAGATAAATAAAGTTGTTTGCGCAAGATAATTCCATGTTTACGCAACATATTCTTTTCTTCGCGCCCCTTAAGTCTCTCGTTCTTGCTCCTACAGTCTTTTGTCCATACAAGATATTATCTTGTTTGCTGAAATAATTATTTTGTGAGAACAAGACAGAAGATAAAGAATGTTGTTCAGGCAAGATATTATCTTGTTTGTGCAATGTAATCTCTTGATCACGCAAGACACCTTGTTCATGTAGGATCTTTTCTGGTCGCTGAATTATTTTCTGAGCACAAAATAGAAGATAAAAAATGTTTACGCAAGTGATCATCTCTTGTTCGTCCATGTGATTATCTTGTTAGTTGAAATAATTATTTTGTGAGAAGAAGATACAAATAAAGAGTGTTGTTCACGTGAGTCATCTTGTCTTTGTGTAAGATATTATCTTGTTCATGTAAGATCTTTTCTTGGTTGTTGAAATGATTTTGTGATACAACACAAGATAAAAAAAGTTTACGCAAGATAATTTCTTGATTGTCCAAGACAGTCTTTGTTCTTGACCCTTAAGTCTCTTGTTCAGGCGCCTATTCTATTATTATCTTGGTCGCTGAAATTATTATTTTGTGAGCAAAAGATACAAAATAAACTCACTCACGCAAGATATCTTGTTCATGTCAGATCTTTTCTTGTTCTCTGAAATGATTATTTTGTGAGTACAAGATACAAGATAAAGAATATTGTTCTTGCAAGATAGTTTTGTTTGCAAGATCGTCTTTCGCTCGTGCCCCTTTAGTTGCTTATTTGCGCGCCTATAGTCTCGTTTGCAAATAATCTTTTGTTCATGCAAGATATTATTCTGATTGCAAAAGATAATCTCTTGTTTGTGTAAGATGTTATTTTATTTGTCCAAGATATTCTCTGTTGTTCACACACAAAATTATCTTGATGTGCAAACTGTCATCTTCACCCGTCACTGACGTTTGCTAACGTGTGTAACAGAGGAAAATATGAATCAGCAAAGATTTTAAACCGTATGTATTTGATGTTTGGATATTTATACAAGATGAGACCCTGACAGGCCGCAGGGGTTTACTGCAGGGACCAGTCAGCACCTTTCAAAACAAAGATCGACTCATTGCAGCACTGCTATGAAACTAGTGAAGATAAAGAATAAAAAACACAACAATGAAATGAGGCAAAAGAGTTCAATAAACTGATCAGGTGTATTAAAACTACAAGAACAAAAATGTGTCCAGCTCTGGTTCTGAGGACTGATGTTAAAAGTTGCTGCTGACTCTGCAGCATCACGTCCTGTGTGATCAGCTGTGTTTGTGCTTCCTGCGTCTGTGGTCACGCTGCAGTCACGGTTTGAACATACGTGAAGCGGAGACCTGTCATGGTGCGACCGGAACAAAATGAAACTGACCACAGACAAACATGCAACAAAACAACCCGACGCTGCCCGCAGCAGCCACAGAGATCAGTTTCTCTTCCTGTCGTCCTGCCTGAGCGTCTCTGTGAGTCAGTCTGACCAGAAGGGGGAAATATGAGACCAGGCCTGTTCAGAGCACGCCGCCGATTTGCATACACTAATGAAACGAGCTATAATTGGTCAGAATTGATTTTTTTTTTCTCGCTTTGATTGAGCTACAATTGAGTCTGAAGTTCTTCAAGTGGAGAACTGATTGATTTGTGGTTGAATTCCAGTTTATTTAGTTTAGAAAATAATTATGTACTCATGCAGTGATTGGACGAGCAGAGGGGAGCCGCTGACCTCCTCCTCTTCCTCCTCCTCCTCCGTTTGTTATGAGAGGAATCATCTACAATCTGTCCCATTGTGTGTTACTGAGAGAGAAGGTGGAGTTACATGAAAAATGTCCTCTGGCGAGGTACATGAAGGTGTGAAATTGCAGACTCCTCTTTGCCCTCGGCCCTGTGCCTCAAAAGGTATTTCTTCTTTTATTGACAGAGCGTCTGAATTTCAGGGTGATGGCGGCGGCTGCTGCTGGCCCACCGCTCCCCGACATCCTCCTCCAACCTTGATTGCTTTTGTTTCCAGGTCACCTCCTATCTATTGCTGCAACTTTTCCAATTTCTCAGGGCTTGTTGTATGAAGACAGACGGCAGCGCCATCGCAGCTCTCTGGGAAATGTACATAAAGCTCCGCAGAGAGACAATACAAAAGAAACACATTGAAATCGTCTCACTTTCATGCTCAGTGGGCGACGCAGATCCTGTCAACGCCCCTCCCCCCCCACACACACGCGCACACACACACACACCCACCGATGCAACTTCATCAAATGAATAATCAAATAAATGTCTTGGTTCATTAATATGAAATTATCTTAGCATGAAGATTAATTGCATTAAACTTATGAAAGTGTGTTTGGGTATGGATCTGAGCTGGGGAAATGATGGATGATGAGAGAGGCGTGATGAATGGAGAAAGCAGCGGAACTAAATTGAAAGTGTACTCATCCGTTCTCCCTCACAACTAATGATAAATTGAGCGTGTCACGTTGAACAATACATGTTCAGGTTTAAACATCCGCACACAGAGGCATTGTGGGCCGTCAGGTAGCTGCTGCTGAGTGAAGGGAAGTCCTGCACGACCACAGAAAGATCCAGAGTCTTTATCTGCCATTAGCTCTTTACTTTATCACCAATGATCGACCGGTGTCTTTATTCTCTGCTGACAACAAGTAATACGCTTAATTACAGTTTTAAGATCTTATTTAAGTTTTTCCATTTTCACTGGTGGAAGCAGCGCTCAGATGTTGTGATGTCAGTGTATAAATATTCTGTCATGGCTGAAGTAAAGTACAAAAGCATTAACATTAAAAAATACCAAAGTATCAAAGTAAAAGTTCACATCATGCAGAATTAAATAAATCATATTACTGTACTATGATTACTGATGCATTAATGTGTTCATCACTTTAACGCTGCAGCTGGTAAAGATCACTGTAATGACTGTACTGCTGGGCAGTTTATTCATTCTCCACATTATCTTAGTGATAGTAGTAATAATAAATAATTGATCTGTTTATTAGGGTTTGTATTATGTCAGTAAATGTAGTGCAGTAAGAAGCAGAAGGCCTTCATCTGCAAAATGTTATTTAAATTAACACATACCGACCACTAAACAACCACAAGGACACAAAGTGACTCGACAAGCCTCAAAGAGACACAAAATTACTTTAGAGAAACATTAAATAACTACAAAACGGACAAAGTCAGCAAAAAAGAGGCCGATCAAAATGACTACAAAGATAATAGATAACTGCGAAGAACAGAATAACTACAAAAATACAATTAATGACCAAAAGAGACAAAATTACCACAAAAAAACAAAATACAAAATGACCAAAAAGACACAGAAGGATCTCAAAGAGACACAAAATAACTTGTTAAGAGGAACACAACACAGACTGCAAAGACACAAACAACCAAAAACACACAAAATGTCCCAAAGAGACACAAAATAGTTTCAAATGAGGGAAAACAACAACGAAAGACACAAAACGACTACAAAAAGGGACAAACCAACACAAAGAGACAAAAAAAGAAGACACAACAACCCAACAGAGACACATTACTAAAGCAGACAAAAAATAACTACAAAGGCTAAACAGCCAAGAGACACAAAATGACCCCAGAGACACATTAAAAAAGGGAAAAACAAACAATATGAGACACACAAACAACCAAACACACACAAAACAACCGAAGAAAGACAAAACATGACTTAAAAAGTGTCCAAGAAGTGTGTCTGTGTTAGAGGTGGTGGGGCCTTTTCCTTGTCTGTGCCCAGGACTCATTGTTTCATCATCCACCCCATGAGAAGAGACGAAGGATACAGAAGCAGAAAATGAAATGTTGAGTACCTGAGTAACTGTACTTAGTTACTTTCCACCACTGCCCATCGAATATCATTTCAGATCACACTGTATTCACTGTTGATTTTAGCTAAATGAGCTCGACTGTTCCACTCACCCCAACACTAAAATACAAATACCAAAATAATTCAATAATATACAATAAAATAAGTTGTCTTGTTAGCGAGCGAGCTAACTCTGGCAGGTGGAGCAGATCCACCAGATTTTTGATTTTTGGTGCCGTTGTGTCAGAGTCCTCATCGCCAACAGAGGGAGTCCTCAGAGCTCCTGCTGGGGGCCACTAAATTATTGTTAAATTTGTGTTTTCTTGTTTATTTTTTTAAAATTAAAATGTATCTGAAAACACACATTAACATGAATCCAACATGTTATTTGCAAAGATAAATCGGCCTACTCACCTAACAGTTAATTACAGTCAATTTACAGTTTTAATGTTAGCTAACGTTAGCTGTTATCAGCCTCCTCAGTTTGCAGCTGTGGATCATTAAAGATGTGCCACTTCTCAACCTCGTCAGTGAATCTCTCTCCATCCATGTCGACTGCTGACGGGAGAAAAACAGAAACATCAGGACGTTTGCGTCTATTTTGACCAATGAAAACAGGCTGGAGGCGGAGCAAGTGTGCGACTGCATTAAATTGTCTGACTTCAGTCCGTCTTCGACGTTTCTTGGATGCATTTACATTGTTAGAGACCAGGTGGTGTAAAGTTTGAATCAAGACGTCAGAATAAATGTTTGTATTGTTTTGGCAAACCACAGAAACATTACATTTTTATGTCACGTTATTAAACTCTACGTTTTAACAGCTTGATGGTTAGCGTGTGGTTATCACTCGGTTATGGTGAGAAAAAAATAACATTCTCGTGGCACAGTCACGGCTGGAAATGCAGCTGTGTCTCAGTATAAAACAACCACCATCTCATCTGACTCAGAGACAGACAGCTCATACGCTTTTATTCACAGCAACATCACCTTAAAAATGTTTCCATAATATAAAATGTCTGTGTTTTGCAGAAAGTAAAACACCACCGTGTTCCTCTGGTGGCTGGACTGAAGGTTTTCCTCATCTAAAGTGGGTTCCTTCAGCCAGTGTGGATTCTCAGCTCAACAGAACCGTCTCCGCTGTATCCTCCACTGACAGATAACTTTAATTATTTTTCTAAATAACTACCGGAAACAGGGATGAGGATTGATTGCCAGAATATTTTTTACTTTGCCTTGTTTAAAAACCAAAACAAGTGACAGGCAGCCAAAGTTACAGATGATCAAACTCGTATTAAGAGAGCGTCTGGCGCCGCTCCAGCTGACAGCCTCTATTGTAAATGATATCGCCATCTGTGAGATTACAACAGTTGTGGAATGAAGAAGAGGATCTCTATCAATCTCCACTCGGGCCATTCATATTACAATACTACTTACTTGTGTCAGTCCTGCAGAGCAACACCAACACTTCTCACTCTAATGGCTGAATATTGACATTTCTGCAAAGTTTCTATCTGGCGTCATCACACATGCACTGATTAAATTAGCTTTACCATTACACTTCACTCCACTCCATGGTCGTGGGATATATATATATGTAATTTAGCATCTATAAGATCAAACTTTATTTCTCCTGAGGGAAACTGCTGCAGAGATGCACAACAGTATAAAGTTTAAAGTGAGGAACAGGTCTAACTCTTACACTAGCTGCTAGCTTGGTTAGCACGGTGCATCTGGTTAACTGCTTCATAAAAACACTAGTCGATATGATATATTATATTATATTACAAGATATTTCACCTGCTGTATTTGAACAGCTTCACATTTACACTGTAGGAAATAATAAAATATAATGTAGACCAGAGAAACATAATGTGTAATTATGGAAATAAAAACACCTAAATTTCATCCCTGATTTTTGACTAATTTGAATGTTGTTGAAAACCTGTGTTTCCAGCTTATTTTTAGGCACCACACCTGGGTAGTTTTTAAAAATCCATCTCTGTGTTTTCAGCATATATTGAGGCACCAAATAAATGTGGGTATTTAGAACAACAACAAACACTGTCCCTGTGTTTCCAGAGGCAATTTAGGCACCGTTTTTGGGTGATTTTCAGAAACTCAACCCCGTCTCTCCAGCGGCTATGAAGGGACCAAATTTGGGTGTTTTACAGAAACTCGTTGCATGTTTCCAGCCAATATTTAGGCACCAAGTTTGGGTGTTTTTTTTTAAACCCATCCCTGTCTTTCCAGCAGCTTATCAGGCACCAAATGTGGGTTTGCAAACCTGTGCCTGTGTTTCCAGCAGATATTTAGGCACCAAGTTTGGCTGTTTTTATTAGGAACACGTCATGTTTCTAGCAGGGACATTGACAAGACAAGCAGCTAAAACATGATCTTTTCCAAACCATAACCAGGTGTTTTTTGTGCCTTAACTGTACCACACTAACGTAAACGTAACATAAACATAAAATTCCAAAATACCCTTTACAAAATGATGTACCAGCTTAAGGTATCGTTGCCAACATTTTTTCTGGTAATTGAACTGAAAATAGGGAGGAGCAAAAATGATCAAACGTGCTAACTGAAAATAAAATTGAAAAATTAAGATGTTAAAAAATATGAAATAAGCAGGTGGAAAATAAACAGAGGAGTGAAATAAATAATAAGAAGCTTTTTTTTTATTTTTTAAACAACTTATTTTAATTTAATAGAAAAAACATATGGCTTAATATTTCTATTTACATGACTCAGTTTTGATATAACTGCTCGGTGGAGGAGGTTAAACTTAAATGTCAAAATGATGCGTTCCTGCTCTTCTACAGAATGCCACACTGCAGCTGATGTATTGTGTGTTGTCAGTATTTAGTTTCCTCGGCACTAAACTGCCACATCTTCTCACAGAAACAACTTTCAAAGAAAATTACAGTGCTTGATTTTATTCCAAGTTCATATTTGGCAAGTCCATGTTGAATGTCATCCATCATGGCCTGCACTTTCTGATCAGCGTCTCCGGGGGGACGAGGTTCATCTCTCCTCTTCCACCAACCAGAGCAAAAAGCAGCGCCGGCTTCCCCGCCTCTCCAATTTCATTCTCAGCAGCCGAAAATAAATAAATAAATCAGAAATCAGTTCAGCGGAGCAGCACGCTCTGCAACTTCTCTGCGAAATGAATACTTTTTAATTTCTGTGCCTGGGATGGCCCCGGGCCCCAGGACAATGTTGATGGATGATGTTTTAATGCTGCTGAATGTTATTTTTACTGAACAGGGAAAACTATAAATTTTTACTTCATTGGCAATGATTGTGCCCTATGCATAAAAGCGCGGCGGCTGTGCGTTGCCCATGAATAATCGCCTCTCGCAGCAGATGTTACTTTGCAGAAACCAATTCCTCGGATAAGATTTGCAGAAGATTAATTGTCTACAGCTGTTTCATGGCCCGCTGCAATCTTAATACATTTATGATAAGTTTAAAAGCTCACTAGAGGCAGCGGAGCCTCCCGAGTGAGGCTGCCGAGAGAAAGGGACGCTTTATTCTTACATCTGGATTCATATCCTCTGTCAGATTCATCATTAGCCTTTATGCAAGACGACTAAGAGGCCGGCCGTCATTACCGCACGAGATGCAACAGTGTCTCCCTCCTCTTCCTTTATCCTCTGCTCGTGCCCATATTTTCATTTCTCCCGTTTTTGAGTGACTGAATTATTCAGATTTGTGCAAATGAGTTGTTTTCATTTTTCTCCCCTGGAAGTGGAAATTGAAAGTGACCCAGCGTGACCCCCATCTATTACTCAAGCTAAATTGCAGTGAATGTGCAGTCTGGATCATTGTAACCGTGCGGGGGGCTTTGTTAACCGCCGAGCTGTGACCCCCGCCAGCACGCAGCATCTGTACCAGTTTGGAAGAATCGCCGTGTTACGACCCACACTCCACGCTTTTATAAAGCCCCATTTAAATATTCTCCGCAGAACAAAAGCAATCATGTTGGGAGCGCGGCGGCGGGTCAGGGGCCGGCGCTCGGCGGGACGCCAGGCCGAGGTGAGTTTTTGAAGAACCATTTGGCGTTTGAAAGTTCCCGGAACCGACGCAAAGGACGTGAACGCTGTGAGGTTTTCATTTAACCCTCGGCAGCTCCTCCTCCTCCTCATTGTGCTCTTTTCATCAGCCTCGGATCATTTAACAGAGCGGAGCTGAGCTTTCTCTCCGTTGATCGTCCACATCCATTATTAATTATGGGAATCATCTGCGGCCTGTCGCTGCGTCTCATTTACACCTCCCTTATTTAGCATTTATAATCATATGTAAACAGTTAATAAATGCTTTATAACACACTACACTACATTATAATGTCGTCTGACACAGATATAAATGTAACTATAACTTCTATAAAAGACACATTTTATATTATACTTTGTTATCATTAATTATCTGTTTATATAGCGACAATCACACATTTACTCTGCAAGACTTATTAAAAATCATACATAGACTCATACAGACGTCACCTCTCAGTCAGCACTTGTGACCCTCTGTCAGTGTGCGGTGGTGTTTTTATCTGCAGAAACACTTCCTGAAAATGTATTTTCACTTCCTGTGTTTGCACCTGCAGAGTGTCTTTACAAACACTAAGCAACAATTCTGCATAGTATACCTTTAATAAACACGTATTTGCTCACGACCACATTAAAACAACCGCGTTATAAACCTTTAATTACGTGATTATTTTCTGATTATAAACAGACAGAGTTAAAGTCAGTCCCTTCAGGATTTCATACGCTGTTTTTGGATGTTGCGGCCTGAAATGTCTGATTTCACGGCAGCTTTTCTAAAGAAATTAATGCATGTTACGATGTTTATTGGTGTTTTGCGATGCTGTTTCGGGTACGGAGCATATTATTAAGAGCATTCAGTGTTTCCTTTAGAATTAGAATCTATCTGTGATGTCTGGCAGCGACAGCAAATCTCCACCGATCAGCTGCTGTTCAACGCAGCGCAGAAGGAGCGTCTCTGTGACACAGCACAACATGATCTCATCACATGTCGTCATATTTTGGTGCTGGGGCAGAATCCTCACATCCAACACTGAGTCATTAATCTCACACCAAAAACGGCTCGACTCTGCCGTTGGATAGCGTTAGCTGTGTGATGCTAACAGTTAGCCCTGTCAGTGCCTCTGTCCCAGGTACAGAGCTCACACTCCTGAGACAAGATTGGGAAGGACGACCGGAGCTCGATCTCATTTGAAGTCATTGCATACTGGTGCTTGGGCTTGTGACTTCCAGCGTCAGACACTGAAACCAGGCACACGACATGATGCCGTTATTGTTCAGTGGTGCCCAGTAGCATCAGGAGGGAAACGATGAAAGTTAAGAGAGCGAAAGTCTGAGTGAGGTCGGCAGGAGGGTTGGATGAGTCCAAACAGCCACTGACTTTCACCTGGTAGGCCGTGTTAAGTTGTGAGAGCATCACATGGACACTACTGTCGGCATCTGGAAGCCACTGAGGCTAACAGTTAGCAAGCTCGCGAGTGAGTCGTGTAATGCAGGTAGTGCAAGTGAATAGTGTCAGAGGATAAAGACGAGGCTGCTGGGAATATTTTCATAAAATTATGAAGATCAATGCTACTGACTAAAGTTAATATTAATATTAATATTAACTTACCATCTGCCGAAAACTTGCGCCGTTTCCAAAAATGTCAGCAATCACGACACAACTCATGGACACGGAGCTTCCACAAAATTTAAATTTACAGGGTCATAAATACCCTGAGGGGCCTTCAAATGGACTCTTCTCATGATCACAGTAAACATGACCCCATTTGAACGCAGCAATAGTTCCAACCACCAGCTGCTAACAGCTAACAGCTATCAGCTGACATTAACTAGCTGCTAACAGCTAATGTTAACTAGAGGTTGCATCGAGTTACATGATGATGTGTTAAAGCTCTACTCAGTAAAAATGAGTACTGGGCTATTGTTTCATAAATGTGTGTGACTGAATTTGTGCTCATTCAGAGGAAGTGTAATGTTGTGTTCACACCAGACACAAATAAAACAATTCATGCCAGTGAATTACATGTAAAGTCAATGTAAAGACACACCCACAGAATAGCGTGATGGATGCGACGCTATATACGTGAAATACGCAAATTAAACGGTGCGAATGCAGCGAGTGGCGCAATTTCACATCATGCACTTTTTCGTGAGATTTGAAAATTCTGTACTAAGATCCTCCAGGGACGTATGACGCCGAGGACGTACCGTTCATTCATTGATTCAGCGACTTCACACGCCTATGATGCGAGTCAACGCAAAATAATTTAGCATTTAAACACAAAAATTCACATTAGGTTTGAACACAACATAATATTTTTGCTGGTACAAACAGGAAAAAATAATAATAAACAACAATAAAAACAAAAAATTGGCTTTGGCTATCAGCCTACAATCCGTGCATCCTAACTAACAATTACATTACTAATAAACTTTATTCATGTGGCACTTTATATTCTAAACAACAAAATAAAAACAGGGTCGTTGAAGAAAAAGCTACTGAATAAATATTAAAACAGAGCAGCAGCACGAAAAGATCAATAAGAGATTTGATCGTAAAAGACTGAAGCGATAAAAAGCAAGGTGATAAAAACAAATGTGTGTGTGTACATAAATGTGTACATTCATATACATGCTTCACCTCACACACACACACACACACACACACACACACACACACACACACTGTTATTGATGGTGGCAGGTCACTGGTTTGTATTATAAATACATTTTATAAACCACATTGATTGAGGCGGCACAGTGAGGAGCCGACATGTGAAAGAGACGGTGTCATCAATATCCTGATCTCACACACACACACACACACACACACACACACACACACACACACACACACACACACACTCACAGAGCTGTGTATGGGCTGACAGGAAGTGGCCATAAATAATCAGACTAACCACCATCAGCGCGGCCTTTACCTCGTCCCTGCGACACCTCAGACATTGAACATGACATAATACGCTGTAATAAAACAAAACCTTCACTTCATAAATTTGCATGATTTATATGGAGGCTATGGGATGAATTCAGCATCATGAATATGCAAAAACATGGAGCTGCATAATTGTAATTTATCCTCATGTGATGGAGGGACTTAATTACTAATTGGTTTCCTGTTTCTCTCTCGGCTCTCCGCTCATTAAGAAATTTGTGTTAATGAACTGAACGTCCTTCTTTTTACTCTGTTTTTAATTCTTACAAATAAAGTGCGCTGCCTTTGGCTTTCCTACAAGATGTACGTTCTATTTAAACAGCGAGGTTAAACGCTGACTTCCTGCAGCAGCTGCAGCAGAGAGGCTGTAATCTCAGCGACGCTCGCACATCATCATCATCATTCCACCCTGCCTCCTCTCGCTCCTCGCACACCTTCCCGGCTTTGTACAAACAGATACCTGTCACGTATGAAGAATAGGAGCGCTCCTTAACAAATGCCTCATTCTCTGCGGATTATTTACTTTTAATGGGCGGGGGGGCGAGAAAAGCACTTAATATGTGCTCACACGAGGCGTGATGTATGGGGTCATCGTAACACCGGTGGCACCGCCCCGGGCTGCTCGTTGGAAATAAATCTATGTGCGGCTGCAGGCTGAGGCTCACAGCTTTACTACAGTACATGCTGCAGCACAATGGGCTCCATCAGACAGCTGACGTCCCACAGGAGTTTACTGTTTGGCTTCTTTATCATTTAAGGCCTGAGAGCGGCGGCGTGGGTTTGGTTATGGATAAGACGGAGTCACATGATGAAGTCAGAGGAAAGAATTCCTGCATGTCAGTGTAGACAATAACATTTAATGATGGATTTCAGGTTAATTCAAAGGTCAAGGTTGTTTTTATTTTCTGCTGGAGGAGGAAACTGTCTGTGATTAAAGGAAATGCTAACACATAAGAGTCTGCAGCCGTGCTCGCTGCTCCGTGAAGCTGAATGACTAAATTTTCAGTGTTTCCTCAGACAGTGGTTCATATTATATTCTATGAATTAGCGCTCATGAATGACATCACCTCCTTAACGTCAAGTTACTGTGGCTCAGAAAAAGAAACATGGTGACAACGTACCAGGGCCGTGTGGCGTCATCTCGTCCACGATAACAACGGTATTTTAAACAGAATATGAAAAATTCATCTTGTGATATTTGCGATATTTCAGCTTGTTGACATAGTGACGTCATATTGTTACCCACGGTTTATTCCTGACTCCTCTGTGGCTCCAGAAAGAGGAGCAGCTTCAGTAGTGTGCAATAAAGTGTGGCGTCCTGAATGTTTTCCTTCTCTTAGCGCTCAGAGGGAACTCATTCAGCGGCTCCTCTGGCAGCAGCACAGCGTCTCTCCCTCTCCTCTCTGATTCTGTCACAAACCTTTGCTGATGGAAATATTATCTGTGTATTACAGATCTGATAAAACGTTGGTTAGGTGATGTAACTATGGCGTAGCCTCATATTCACAGAGTATAGCAAGTTGCAAAACGCTAATTGAATGCCACTAGTATTCCAAAGAAATAAAATTCTCGGCAGGCAACCAACCAACACGTCCTTATCCTAACCATGCCGTGAGATCAATCTCCTGTTTCTCCCTCAGTAATGAGTGTGTAGCTGCTGCCATGTTGAGGCAGAGGGTCTGTGTGTAGCTGTGGTTGAGGGTGAGAGGCTGTCAGCAGATAAACAGAGATCTGTGTGGGTACATGAGACCCTAAAAAAGAGGCTGGATCATGGGGAGAACCACCAGTTGGTCCAGGAGCTTCTCCTCCATCATGGACGTTTACAGGCAGGTTTTAGGACGACTCAGGGGCAGTTTGACAACCTGCTGTCTGTCATCAGGCCGTATAGCTCTGGGTATCCAGCAACCACTACCACCCAGTTTCTCCTCCATTGTTTACCAACTGTAAACTTGTTGTCGTGACCACCACAGAAGCCCCGCCTCTCACATCATCCCATTGGACAATGGGAAAAACATGAGATGACATGGGCGCTTTTCTACAACTTGAGGAGTTCAGCGCTCTGCCAAAAATGCCAAGCATTTAGCAACGTAAAACAGTGAGCTAAACGCTTCATTCTCATTAAAAACAATTACTAAAAGGCGCCTCCAGCTGCTGAAACCTTTTCTGTGTGATCAGCGCCTAAAGAGTCAAATGTCCAGTTATTCAATTCAGCACATTTTATTTTAATGGTTAAGCCTGTTTTTTGTGAAGAAAAAAAAAAAAGCATTAGCATTAGCATTGTTAACCATAGCTGTGCTAAGCAAGCTAGCAGCTAGCCTTAGAGTTAGCTCCACCCTCTCGTCCAAATCTGGTCACAAAGATGTAAAGAGTTCAAATAAAAAAAATCTAAACAATAAAGATGATCGAGAAGAACAACGAGTGTATAGACGTGTTGGTTAATGGACGATCAGGGACTCTGTTTACAGACAAGTTAGTGAGGACATCAAACTGAAACTGGAACATTCTGAGGACACGAGCAGGATTTTGGATGCGAGCGCATCGCCCTCTTTATCCTGAGTGTAAATTACACTCTTGCCTGTGTGACAGCTTTGGTGGATGAAATATGTTGCCTCTTTTGGCGCAGCATCTCCCTGACAAGACATATATGGAGGAGGCCACCAGGATTTAATGGTACCATTTATTTGTCATTTGGTGTCATTAATATTCATGATCAATCATCAGCAACGAGGCGCCAAAGAGCCACATAGTTGTATGCGTTATGATGGTTATTAATGACGACCTGAGCGCTCACTTCTCCCACTCAAACAGCTCTGAACTCTTAATGATCAAAAGTATTAATTCCCACAGTATTCCATTATTAATATCCTGGATGGAGATAAAAAGTAATATTAATGTAAGGCCAACATAAAGACGGAGTCATTATTTAAGTCCTGTCATCGTTTGTCTTATTTAAATACCGCCGTGATAAGGCTTTATTTTAATTTAAATAAAGACATTAATTTCTTTAATGCTGAGTAATCAAAGCAATATTTAGCAGTTTAACTGAAAAGCTTGTTAGATCGACCAAAATCTTTCTGGGAATTACCGGTTATGGATCACCCTTGATTACAGCCATGTTATCTGTCTCTACTGGTGGTGCCACCGTGAATGAGGACCTGATGCACTGATTTCCTAAACTGTGTATGAGGTCAGATTTAAATTAAATTTGTCTATCAGCTCTTAAAGTCTTTTAAAAAAGGTTTTTATTTACCTATGTGATGAGACGGCTTCTTTGTTTAAATTTATGTGTCAGATGCTTTTATTGTTTTTCAAATCCAAGTACACAACATCATTTCTTTACTGTTTTATAAACACGTCTTACTTAAATTAGCTGTCGAGAAACTTGTTTGCATTTTTTATTTTGTTAAAGGAAACAAAACTTGTACTTAAATATGATGTCCAAAAAATTATGTTTTGGTCCTTGAAATTCACAAGATAAAACATGATCATTTGTTTTGTTTTCAGTATTAGCTTGTTTTGTACATTTTTAAATATCATTATTCAAACTGATCGTGCTCACATGTGAATATGTGTTCAGCTTAATGAAGCAAAGCCAAATTTCTCGGAGGTTTTGGGAAGATGTGCAGCAGTAATTATAGTTTTGTTAATTTCTTTAGATGTTATTTTTATTTCCTTTTCATTTTTGTGTTCAACACTGCTTAGTCAGAAAGTTTCCAGAGAGAGTTTGATCATGCAAGTTTAGTTTTTTATGAGTTTAAATATTAATCTATTTATTTTATTACGATGGGGGATATTTGTAAAATTCTCTGTCGAGTTTTAAACTGAACATATAGCAACTTTTTGGAGATAAACTGATAAACCAGAGCACAAATTTGTTGCTGCAAAACGTCGTACAACAGCACTTCCTCTGCGGACCTTGACCATGTCACAACACCAGAAATTTTTGGTTTTCATTTTTGTCCACTGTCTCGTTTTAATTTTTATTTCAGTTGACTAAAATAGCACTTAACGGCATGACAAAAAACACGTATTTACAAAGTGTTCCTCGATGGAAACAGCAAACTATACATAAAAACAAACAAATTACTTTATAAACCAACCCATCCCCCGGTCGACCCCGCCCATCAGGTCTCCCGCGACTCCTTAACTTTTGATTTAAAAAACTGCTGTTGTTTGACTTTGTTTAAGAAGCAGGAGCAGATTGATCCATCTGGAGATCCAACGATCCACGATGAGTTTTTTAACTCATGATCCATGTTGGAAGAAACTGGCGCTTTTTACGCTGTATTTGTGATCGTTCACTCACTCGACCATTTTGGAGTAAAATTCTCGGACACATGAGAAAATGACTCGGTGAGACTTCGCCAGTGTCTCAGAGACTGTTTACTTGGGACAGATCAAGAGTGCGTCATGTGTCAGAGGATGAACTCTGAATTCGTTATACCTGGAGTTACTGCAGCTGCTGGAATTATACTCAGGCATTAGAAGTCAATGAAGCCCCCAGAAAAAAAACTACCTGTTATGAATCCACTGACGACTAATTGTGCTCAAGGACCAATTTGGAATTATTTTGAATTGTCGGAGCCTGATGTGTGATTTTGTCTTGCCTATTTTTTGTATTTATTCTTTTTTTAAAAATATATTATCATCACTATTGATTTTAATGTCTTTATTTATCCAATTTAATTTTGTTATTTTGATTGATTTTGGCAGACTGGGACTGGTGCTGTACGGATCTCTACGACCCTGTTTGTATTGGGGTTTTTTTTATCTTTGTTTGTCAAGACTGAACGTCTCATTTGACACGTAGAACTGCCATGTGCCACTCTGACCACAATCAATAAAAAATTGAATTTCTAATTATATATATTAATAGTTTATTTGAGAAGGGACAGTGCAAATCAATAAATACACATGGTATCAGCTAAGATGTTACACGAGGCTGCCTAAAATACAACAAAACAAACAAACAGAACAGGTCACACAGTTTAAAAGACGTCTCTGAACACATCAACAGGAGATGATTTTAACTTGATGTTTTTAGTCACAAGAATTTAATGATCATCAAATGTGTGTATTAAATTCTCTTTTTAAAAAAATCTATCAATTTTTAAATCTGTATACTTTACATTCTGCCTGATGAAGGTCTCACACCAAAGCGTCGCTATGAATTACATTTTTTTAGCAGGTTAAACAATGTGCAGGAGTTTATCTGCAAACTTTATTCTATAGATATTGACATTTATATTGATCTCATTTTCAGGGTTGTTTGTAACGTGACTCTTTTTCTGATTAGTTGTATAAAGATTGAGGGATTTTTCTTTGCATGATATGATGCGACACCTGTCTGTCAGGTAAACAATGAGTGTTTCTATGTGGTCGGACAGCGAGCTGGTACCTGTAGCTGTTTGGCTGAGTGTTGTGAGGCTGTAGCGAGCAGCGTTTCATCAGAGAGGAGGAGGAAGAGGCGGCGGCACTTGTTGACGGAGAGAGGTGGGGGATGAATCACTTGATTATGCGGCGGGGGCCGTGCACTCGGAAAATGAGAAGAGAGGCCTCCGCCAACACACACCCAGCTGCCTTCTGATCATCCTTTTAATAACCTGTAATATTGTGGCAGGAGGTTTCTGCCAGGCTGAACCTGATTGATGGGCTCTCCGATGAGACATTACAAGTGCAGGGTAGATTGACCAAACAACCAAACATACAAATTATTAAAAAAGGAGGGGTTACCTCTGGACCCCGAGAGGAAAGTGACTAACCTTTAGTTAAGATGATACCATTTTCCAAGTGCAATTTATAGTCTATTGACTGGAGAAACTGTCTTTTCAGATATGCGGAAATTGTCCTACATTGCAGATGAGATCTGTCGCTTGACACCGGATTTGGGGGCCAGGGCGACAGCAAATATCACATTAGCTGCCCGGGAGCTGGAGAGATGATATCACACTGTGTCTCAGCTCTGGACAAACACAACCACATATCATCCCATCTCCCAAACAGCCTCCTCCACCGTGCCACACACACACACACACACACACACACACACACACACACACACACACACACACACACACACACACCCCCTGAGTAGCAGCCCAGTATCCCCAACACTCACCTCCACAGTGGATGATTCCAAACCTCTCGCCACACGTCCGGCGTTAATGTCCGGTGCAGATGCATGTAGAAGGTGAGGGTGTGGAGGTCGGCGTGGGGGAGGGGTTCACGTTCACCGTCACACACCTGCAATTAAAGTTCACCTCTTTATTAACAGTAACCACAACCTTTACCCAACCTGAAGAGTGTCGTCTGATCCCGACCATCGTCAATAAATAACCTCGCATTAATATCTCGTCTGCACAAGTTTTTAAATCGTGAGCACAGGACACAGATCTCGTTTAAGAATTATGTTGTCTGCGTGTTATTTTCGTACAAATGTTATTGTAATAGCACGTAAGTTATCTTGTTTGCATGAAAATTACCTATTTATATACAAAATATCTTGTTCACGCAAAAGTTCTCTTCTGCACATAAATTGTTGTTTGTGTAAAAATGGTCTTGTTCACACAAATGTTACCTGTGTTTGTGCAGCTAAGTTTTCTTGTTTGCATTAAAATTACTCGTACTTGCTCTGCCCGTTCCATCAGGGATGCATCGGGACGTGACTTGTGTGGACCTTTGACAGCCAGGTATCCCAGAATGCATTTCTCACAGGCCAGCAGCAATGGCAGCCGTCATTGGAAGTTTGTACTCCCGAGTCGAACTTGCCAAGTCCGAACTCCCAAGTGCACAAGTCCAAACTTGGCGTACTTGGTATTGAGAAACATCTTACCCCCAATTTCCACCAGATGCGTATTGGTTGCGTCTCCGCTCCGGCACGGCAGCGGAGCCGATTAGATTCAATTCTAGTCAATGTGTGTGTTTCCACCGGCTCCGGCAGTGCTGCGTTCCGGCTCCGTCTCAGCTCCGGCAGTCCGGAGGCCTCCGCAACAGATACGCAGCACTTCTATTTTTGCCGGACGCCGGAGCACAACGCAGCAATTCAGCACAGAGCAGATCGTGCGGGGCAGGAAGTCGTGCAGAGAAACACAATAAAACATCCGCTTATTTTTCAAAATAAGATACACAGTGTTCACGGCGGATCATATTTCCCTGCACTACACCTTGAAAACTACATAATGGGCAGAGGCAGGCCTGAAGTCAACAGGTCAGAGGTTTTTAGACGTCATTTCACCCCGTTGACACCGTGGACGAGGAGATATTCATCATGGCAGTGCACCGAGATGTCTTCCGGCGGAGCTGCACCGCTCCGCACAGCAAACGCAGCCGGTGGGTATTGACGGACGGCGGAGCACGCCGCGGATAACCAGCGCTGCCGTTCCGCAACGGACACGCATCCAGTGGAAATCCGGGGTTATGACTGTCACTGAATCCTCCACAGGAAGTTCCTGCAAATGCTTCACAATAAAAGTCTTTTTAGAAAATGAAGGGATTCTCTCAGCTGTTGTCCTGCAGTTTTCATGGCAACAGACTGCTCTGTGTTCCTATTGGTCAAAGTGACGGCTGTGACGGGAGAAGTCGTGGACGACAAAAAGAAAATCAAACATGCTAGACTTTAACGTTGCTTGTCGTCTACTATGACTCACTACACCAGATGAAATGATGGAGTATCGTGTAAGACACTTGCTGTCGTTCCGGATCCGAGCCGACACCGTACGATGCTGCGCCGGGCTGTAATCAGGCTAACGTGTGATCTGAACCAGGCATTAATGTTATCGCAACTGCACATTAGTTTTATTGTTTGCTTGAAAATAATTTGTTGTCTTGGTCATGTAAATGTTGGTATTCGCGCCTACGTGATGGAGTTTGCTAAAATGCTATCTTGCTCCCACAGCGGTTATCTTGTTATCTTCTTCTCACACAAATTTTCATGTTTGTGCAAAAGTTATCTTGTTTGCACACACATTACGTACACAACATATAAATGTGTGCGAACAAGTTGGTTCAAATTAATATCTTGTGCTTGAGGTTAGTATCTTGCTCAAGATGTCATCATGTAATATGGACCTAGTTCAAAATTTAAATCTCATTCTTTGCACAAAGTATTATCTTGTTCAAAATTCATATTGGCGGCACGGTGGTGCAGTGGTTAGCACTGTCGCCTCACAGCAAGAGGGTTCCTGGTTTGAGCCCAGAGTTTGAGTTACGGGACAAAATCATATCATGAGAAAAAAGTCATCTTGTTTACATAAGATAACGATCTTGTTCGCAGATGTTTAAAACACTGTGCACACAAGTTATTTTATTGCTGTTTATTGCAAGATATTTAAGATCCACATGTTGTGTGAATAAAATAATTCAGATCCTGTTAGTAGAAGTTGATATTTTGTGTATTTGCACGTTATGTTTTGGCACAGAGGATAAACATTAAGTTATTTTATCTTACGCAGATGTAAAATTGTAAAAGCGCTGGCACTGGACATATTTCAGGATTTCTAGGATCGTCCGATATTGATCGGGTTGCACACACACACACACACACACACACTCGTACACACACACACACACAAACACACACACTCTAAGCAGCCACTTCTTCTCAGTCAGACAATCCCACTGATTAAAGGAAGAAATCAGGCTTTTTGTAAGAGAGTTTACACTCAAGTGGCGTTTCTCATTACGTCTCAGGCCGGGATGTTTTGACAGCGAGGGATCCTTCACTTGCCACTCAAGTCTATCAATGTCAGCAGCAGGGCTCAGCCACACACCCATATATTTGGATTAAACAGTCAGAGTCATTACAGCGAATGTTATTGACCTTTTAAGATACAACTTTAATAGCTTTTCTCTCCCCTCCCCGTCTGTCTGGGTGTGAAACATGGGAGGCTGCCGTGCTGATGAAGTCCCCCTCAGGGTTTGCCTGGAATTGGAATCAAATACTTTAGATCCCCTCTTCCTTGTAGGTAATGCCGCCGGCTTTGTGGCAGAGAAAGGAGAAATTAAAGGAAAAGCACACAATGAGAATGAGGAGGCGATCAGGATTACCAGACAGGACACTCATTTTCCAGTGGCCAGCCAAGCTAGACAAAGCCTGAGAGTGAGACTGAGACCGAACAGCCTCCGATTCTAACCTGCATAATCGCACCCTCTGACAAGAGGAGCAGGAGGTGCTGCTGCAAACGGACAACATTAAACACATAAATAACACTTCATAAAACAAATAACAACATACATATAACGAGTAAAATCTTTAAATAAACCTGCACATATTGAAATATTATTATCAAAACTGATTGTCAATAAAAAAGTGTGATGTTTGTTCTGTTATTGTGACACCAAAATAAAGGGGAAATTAACTGTTTACATTTTGAATATGAGGTCAGTTTAATAAAATAAAGCCAAATTTTCTCAGATGTTTTTGGGGCAGTTATTAAAGTTTTGTGTAGTTTTATTTTTATTTTGTTTTAATTTCTGTGTTTAATTCAATTTGTTGAGAAATTCATTTTAGCATTTTATTTCTTTTTTTTTTTTTTTTTTTTACAAAATACTGTAATATTCTTTCTACAACTGTTGATAAATACATAAATGAGACATTATAAAAAAAACACTTTGTATTCAAAATAAACCTTTATATTTTTAAATATTATCGTTACAATTGATTATTAAATGTTGATTAAAACAAAATGTAATATTTGTCGTATTGTGACACCAAAATGAAGAGAAAACGAACTATTCACATTTTGAATATTTGTTCAGTTTGATGAAACAAAGCCAAATTTTCTCAGATGTTTTTGGGAGATTTGAGGCACTAATTATACTTTTGCTTATTTCTTTCATTTTTATTTTTATTTTGTTTCATTTCTTGTGTTTAATTCACTTTCCAAAGCGTGTTTGCTCATTTCAGTTCAGTTTTTATTAGTGTCAGTTTTAGTTTTAGGGGGTTTTTTTGCGTTCTCATCCCAACTCGTCAAACATGGCTGTTTTATCAGTCAACTTTCACGTCTACAGATGAATCTCTAGGCATCGTCCTGCGTCTGTTGTTGACTTTACAAGACACCATGTGACCTTCAGCCTGTTACATTCATTGTGTCTTTTTAAAATACACTTCAGTTTTCACAGGAAATGCAGTTTCTGCTTGTTAGATGCAAACGTGTTGTCAGGAGTGCTGCTGCTGATCCGACCAGGCAGACATGTTTAGATTAGACACTCTGAATTGTTGTGTCTTTTTTCTTATGTATGCACGTTCCTCTGTAGCGTACGTGTTTGGTCACTCTCTCCTCTGTGGCAGGTTTACTGTGCCGGTTGCTGCAACAGGAAGTGTAAGCTGAAGTACCTGGAGAAGGAGGCTCGTGTGTGTGTCGTCTGCTTTGATACCATACACAGAGGTAAGGCCCTGCTGTGGTCTGATCTCACACTCACCTACACAAGTTTCTGACAGATATGTGAGCTGTAATGCAGAGTAATTAAGGAGTTTGTGTCCATCTGATGAGTTGAATGTTACTGACAAACTCTGAAATGGGATAAAGCTGCTGTACAGGCTCAATGATTCATGTGTGTACGTCTGAATCTTGTATTTATGTTTATTTATGGTTAGGCTTAGAAACAAACACGGTTTGGCTCAACATTCATACAGGAAGTGAACAGCGAGCTCCTGGGTGAAAGTCCACAGTTTGTTGGACCTATTGACCACGTCTCTACAGAGACTCTCCAGCACCTCACATGAAGTTGTTACTGGCACCAAACTGACACCATCTTACGCTGCTCAGCAGTGTATCATACCAATGTTACAGGCGTGTTATACCTATACTGATGTGCCTACACTGGTATTTTTACTTACTGTGATGTAATTTCCTGGAGAATCTTCGAACACATTCAGACTGCACCGACCTGCCTCGGCTCAAATCACTCATCAGAACTCAAAACCTCTTCTAATGTGTGAATGATGTCGTGTGTATTTTACTGTGTTCTATTTTATTGTTGCTTTTAACTAATGTAAAGTGTCTTTAATAAAATGTACTATTATTATTATTATTATTATTATCAGCAGTAGTACCTGCACAACCTGAGTTAAAAGATTATGTCAGTCAATAAACTATAATAATTGATGTCATTTTAAAAATACAAAATCTGTCATTAGATGATACAAAATAAAATCCATAAATATTTTAATCCACAACATTTTTAAAGGTAGAAACATAAACAAAATATTTCCTAACCCTCTGTTGCGCCACATGTAGCATCGATCAGTGATGTCATCATGAGTGCACAATGTCATGACATGGAAGACAGAAGCCGGAGCTTTCTGCAGCAAAAACAATGAATGCTCTTGGTGTTATGGTTTTTATTTTAGATTGATATATACAGGATTGCGCAGTCATACCGGGGAATTCCAGAGGAAATTTTGGGGTAATTATCATGGCAAAAGCCTATGTTTGCACGGGACGGAAGGAAACACAAGGTGACAACAAAGACAGAAGTCATAGCATCCTTCTGCTAAAAGAATGAATATTCTAGCTGTTGTGATTTTTATTTTAGATCGATATAAAAAGGACTAAAACAACGATCTCCTGCTGCCTTTACAGGCAAATTCCAAAGGAAAATTTCGGCATAATCATGCTAAAATATTAGGCTGGTACACGGGATGTAAGGTATGGTAACATAAGGTGACGATGTAGTGACAGGAAGACAGAAGCCTCTGCTTTCTGCTGCTAAAAATGAATGTTGAAGCTGTTATGGTTTTTATTTTAGCCTAAAAACAGGATCATGCAGACAACGTCCAGATTATTTTGACAGGTGTGTTAAAGTTTAAACACCTGTAACGAGCGGAGCTATCGTCTGAGCTGCAAAATGCTTTCGTTAACCAGTTCAGTCTTCTGAAAAAAATAAAAGTAAATAAAAGTAAGTGAAGTTATTTCTCTTGCTTTGTTTGTATATTTTACTTTATTCACAGATTATTATTAGATTTAGTTATTTATGTTTTTATTTTGGCGAACCACGGAGGAGGAAGAGAGGAAGTGCAGCCAGATCTCAGGTGATTCAGTCTCTCCAGGTGTTTGTGTTCGGGGGTGTGTGAGGTTAATATCCTGCCCTGTCTCAGCTCCTATTTATCATCTCAGGTGTGTTTAAGAGCGGCGCCGTGTGATGCACGATGACTCATATGTATTGACAATGGCCATTTGTAAATCACAGCCCAGCACGAGGTCGCAGCATAATCTCTCCTCTCACTTTATATAAGAGGAAGATAATGTGATAGAACTTTTCTAAACTCGTGACCTTTTATCGCAGACCCCCCCCCCCCCTCGGCCTCACCTGTCCAAATCAGTCTTATTGTTTTTGTGCTGGTACCTGCCCCTCTGCAGACGTCGCAGCCATGTCCTGTTATTCACTGTCTGCAGCCATCAGCCGTTTCCAATCTCACCATCAGGGAAGTCACAGCTCTTTGTACAAGTGCCTGCAGTAATTGAATTTGCTGCAGAAATAGCGGCCTGGAAAATTTCATTTTCGCTCCCGGCGGATGTGTGTGTGTGTGTGTGTGTGTGTGTGTGAGACGAGGCACATCCCCTCCTTCCTAACTGATCTATTCTCTCCTCCATTTCCCAGTCTCCATGCTTTCCCACAGACACTCGTCCCACTCCATTTTGGACTCCCGTCTTCATCCCACCTCCGTCCTCTCAACCCCTCAGATCGCCACGTCTCCGGACAACCACGAGGATGTTCTGACATTATACATTTTTAAAAAGTATATTCTGTATTTTATTCTCAGCCTCAAACCGACGATGCAATTCACACGTTTTAAAGCAAAAATGTCAAATGTCACATATAAAAGGAGTAAAAATGTACGTATATTTATATAGATATTTGTATATATGTAGCACACGCTGTGTAAGTATATATACATCTAATTTTACCACCTAGTCTCATTAATTGTTGAATACATTTTTTGTTTTTGTCTCCTTTGTGTTTATCGTCTTGGTCTTTTGTCTGTTTTTGTGCTCCTGTCTTTTCTTCTTCTGTAACATTACATTATTGCAAAGATAAAAATGAAGCAAGAAAGAAAAGCTTTTGGAAAAGTCAGAAAATTAAACATAAGTTTGTTCAGCAAAAAATAACAACATAATCTCTCTTGGCTGTTTGTGTGTTCCTGTCTTCTTGTTCTAGAATCACTTTATTTCACAATTTCAAAGAAAAAAAAAGAGAAAAGTCAGAAAAATTATTTTGTTCAGCAGAATAAAAATAATAAAAACTGCAAACTGAATATTTTGGAGACAAAACAAGACATTTCATAACAACTGAAATTTTATGAACCAAACAATCAATCAATTAATCAAGAGACGAATCTGCAGATTAATTCGTAACATTAATAACTGTCAGCTGCAGTTTTTATTCAACATATTTGCAAAGAAGCAAAATGTTGACTGAACGTTTCTGTAAAACTAAATCATCATTAACGTGTAAATGTTTCAGCTCTCGTTTAAGGTCAAAGAAAGATGGCGGTTAAACTGGGTTTTCCTCCGACTCCAGTATAAACCCGTCTGTGTTACACTCAGAGCAACGGACGGAGTGTGTAGAGTGAAAGTCCACTCAGGGAGGGCGCGAGGTGGGGTCCAACAAACACAGGACTTTGACCCAGCTGCTTTTTACATCCATAAAATATCTTGGATGCGACAGGCTTCCGCTGCAGGCAGAGCGACAGGATGGAGTTTTATAGCTGCTAATGATGGAAGAGCAAACGAGCAGACGTAAGATTATGAGTTGTCCAGGTGACGTAAAGTGAACAGACAACTGGATGCTCGCCACCATTCAAGGGACAATCTCTGCAGTCTGGAGACAAGCATGTTCTTTAGACTAACAGAACCAGTTTTGGTTAGAGGTTATCACAGTAAACGAACAGCAGGCTCCTGGCTGGAAGTCCACAGTTAGTTTGACCAATCCGCCGCCACTCTCTATACCACATCAGTTGCCGACAGTGTTAAAAACTGCCGCTGACCAGTGTGAATCATACTGCAGCGAATTGTGTCTCTGTGTCTGATGTCCACCAACAGAGTGGCGGTATTAATGACTCGTGTTGCTGTCCGCTGCCTCTAAAACTGATCCGCCTGGTGCGTATCATACCACGGTGAAGAGTGAGAGCCTCTCTGCGTCGATCTCTGAGCGATGTCCACTAACAAAATACTGTTTTTTGACGACTTGGGCTGCTGCCAGCTTCCTCCAAAACTGACTCACCAGCTGCGCATCATAGTCACAATGGTGCCTCTGTGTGTCGGCCTGTGACGCTGAAATCACTGATAAAGTGGTGGCATTTGACGACTTGGGTTATTTCCCGCTGCTTTTACAACTTGCCGTTCCCATGTGCGAATCATACCGTCACAAAGGGTTTCTCTCTGCGTCTGTGTCTGACGCCAATGTCCACGGACTTGGGTCGTTGCCTGCTTCCTACAAAACTGACGCACACGGTGGATGTCATACCTCCACTGAGGGCTGCTTCTTTGCGTCTGTCTGTGACGCCGTATCACTGGCAAAGTGGCAGTATTTGACAACTTGGGTTGTTGCCCCCTGCTTTTAAAACTGACACACCTGGTGCGTATTATACTGCCATGAAGGGTTCCTCTCTGCGTCTGTGTCTGACCCCAATGTCCACTGACAAAATGGTGGTTTGGGGTTTCTGCACACTGCCTCTAACACTGACGGCCTGGTGCGCATCATACCGCCCCTGTGCGTTGGTCTGTGACGCTGAAACCACTGACAAAACGTCGGTATTTAATGTGCTGCGGGCCTCCAAACACTCACCCCCCTCATCCCGTCCAAAACCCTGCTGACCGCTGGCGATCTCTGTCAGCATAACTCTGATGCACACACAGGAGGGAGGGGGGGGGGGGGGGGAGAGCGGCTTCTTGTCACGGTGGCAATTTTCTCCTAAATACCTTCCACAAATAATGGTTTTCAGAATGAGCATTAACAGGGTTGATTACGCGAAATGGCCCTTTTAATTTACAGCGGGCTTCTATTGATCACAGGAGTGCAGATTAAAGCGTTCAATGAAGCCAGTGATGAGGTATTAAGCAGCTGGAGCCCCCCGGGGGCCCGAGGGGATCGGGGGAGGCCGGCCGGGGCTCTGCCTGTGTACAGTTATTCCCGTGTAATGAAGTGCCTCTATGCAGCGGCATGGAGCCCGGCAGGAAAAATAGATTGAAGATGAGCTCTTCAAAGTCATTTCTTGCTCTCTCATTCCACCTCATGCCCGGTGTCTCCTGTCCCGCCGTCCCCGCTCCCGAAAATGCCTCGGATTTACTTAGCCGGCTGGACCGATGCAATTTTTATGACCTTATTGCTTTTTTACCATGGTAATAGTTTTGAATCAATTTATCAATCTGCAGGAGCCATCAGGCATGTTGCCCTCAAAGATCAAGTCCAGGTCATTCCATCATTGCACTCCGGAGCACTGAGATGGAAAGGCAGGAGGAAAAAAACACACCACCGCCCCCCCATCACTGCCACGGGCCATATGAGAATGCTCCTCAAACAGCTTAGCAAACATGCTCTCACCAGTTTAACCCCTCATCCAAAACCCCCACCATCACGCTGTCTTTAAGAGCACAGAGCAGGGATTTCTTATTATCTATCGCCTCGTGATGGAGACTTGGAGAGGGGATAGAGAGGCACCGCCACAATAAGAGCCTCTCCACTTTCAGAGGAGTGTGTATGTATGTGTGTGTGTGTGTGCCAAAAACACAGCAGCTCTCTTAATTCTGCTCTGGCATGAATGTGCTCTCCTAATCAAATGCTACCGGTTTAAGTAAATTCACATAAATCTGGGGGAGCGCTCCTCCTCGGAGTTTGTTTTATATTTTCTGGATTGATTTCCTGTTTAACTCGTTTTCAAATCAATAACAGATTGAAGAGGACAATTTATTCCAGGGATTAATATGTTTAAATGAGCGTTACGGCTCTACTGTCCTTTGTTTGGCTTCAGCAAATGTCAATTAATGTTCCATATCCCCGGTGAGATCAGGCCTGAGAGCTTTCATTCAATTAGGCTGAATTATCTGAGGCTCTGTCTACTGTACGCCACATAATGCTAAATCAGTAATGTGATAATGGCGGCGTGGCTTTGTTTCACATAACTGCACGGACGCAGGGCTGCAGGCTGAATGTTAAACGTTATCTTTTTAAATGTTATTTAAACCAAAATCACTTCACATGAAGCAGAACGTCCTTTAATGTGTGACACAAAACATCTAATATGAAAAATATATTATCCATCTGACTGATTAATGTAAAATTAATTTGACTTTTTAGAAACATCAAACAATAATTAAGTTTACTTTTACAATCAAAAGGCAGAGGATGACAGTCTCCTGGTTAAAGAGAAAAAGGATAATGTTGGTTTATGTCGTGGAAAAGATTACAGCAAAACTCAAACTGAAAACCAAAATATTAATGGAGAGCCTTTCCTCCAATTAATTGAATTGATCTGATTTAATTCTGCTCGTCAACAGGATCATCTCCTGTGTTTGAGAGTCGAGTTAAATAAATAAAAAAACAAACTAGGGAGGATTTGCAGCCTTTTTTTAAAACACTAAACAATTTAAATGTGCCGTTATTTACTAAAGAATCATGCTGAGGTTTGGTTCAGGTGTTACTGTTCAGAGTCTGCAGCTGATCGATCAGACATCCGACCACCGCAGCAGGAAACTGAAACTTAACGTCTGAAAATATCTCTGTTTAACACCTAGAAAGAAAAGACGATGAGAGAGCCGCATGTCTCTCTCAAGATTAATACACACTTATATTTCAACAAGGGACTTTTTTTTCACCAAAATCCAGCTTCAGCAGAAACATGTTGAAAACAACTCGTCACATCCAAGTAGCAACCTCTGCTTAGAGTCAATGTAACTCCACGTCACAGTGACGCAGACCTGCTGTGTGTCTCTGTGAGCTGAAACCATTTCCCTCAGTGGAAACAAAGCTTTGATTTACTTTCATTTCACAGATAAGAAACAATAAATAGTGAAGACAATAAAGCCTCCACACACTGTGTGTGATTTATCCTTGCTGAAATATGAGCAGAGCAAATCTCTGCTAGCTGCTAGGCTAATTTATACAATGTAAAATGCCATAGGCTTGTGCTAATAATGTTAGCATGTTGTATTTGTGGGGAAAATGTGTCCAGATAAAGACAAGTGTTTGTCTGTGAATGCTGCCAGTTATAGTGAAGCTGATTTGTGTTTGACACTGTCTCTATTAAGCCATGTTTAATGTGTGTTTAATGTGTGTTTAATGTGTGTTTTGAATTAATCAAACTTTACAGCACTTTCCAAAAAAACCCCACCGCCAACTAAAACCTGCAGATCCTCCAAAGTTCCACTGAAGGTGAGTCAGTCCCCACAGACCCCCACGTTAAAACTTTACAGCAGAAATAAACATGTTTACAAACTACAAAAACAGTTTTGCACTCTGTGGCTTATTTCAACATTCTTAACAACTGCACAGAGGCTGAATTTTTACATAGCTCGCTTGTTTAAATGTTAAAGGTAAAGGATTAAAGTTGTGCATAATTACAGGCGTGGCAAAAAATTAGCATTAGCATTAACACAGTTAGCCAAAGATGTAAATGCACCGTGCTAACCAAGCTAGCAGCTAGCGTTAGGCTTAGCTCCACCCTCTTGTCCAAAAATGGTCACACCTGGCTTCAAAAATCCAAGATGGTGATGACCAAAACGTCAAACTCAAAATGGAAGTCAACAAACCAAGCGATGGCTAAGTCCACGTGGAGATGTGTCAGGTGTTTTTCTGGTAAGTACATTTTGTTTGAATGCTTTCAGCCTGTTTTTGCTAGCAAAAATTAGCATTATCACATTTAACTATAGGGTTCTAATTCTTTTTTTTTGGTGACCAATAGCCGACCCTCGTTAAGATATCGTTAACCGTCAACCGTGTTATCACGACACTGCTGCTGTGGGACTGTGAGCTCCACACCAAGGATGTAGGGTTACACTCACCTTGCACACATACAGTGACAGGGCTAACTGTTAGCATCACACAGCTCACGTTACCTAACATTTTTAGGTACGTTTTGTTTTTATTGTTGTAAGCCTGTTTTTTACTAGCGCTTGGCATCACCACAGTTAACCATAGCTGTAAATGCACTGTGCTAACCAAGCTATTAGCTAGCATTAGGGTTAGCTCAACTGTCTCATTCAAATATGGTAACTTCTAGCTCCAGAATACATGGCAACAGCCAAACTACCAAACTGGAGGCTTCGTCTGTATCAGGTGTTTAGGTTTTCTGTGCAGAACACTTTGTTTTAATTGTTTCAAGTCTGTTTTTCACTAGCAAAAAAAATAAAATAGCAATATCACAGTTAACCATAGCTGTAAATAAACCATGCTAACCAAGCTAGCATTAGAATTAGCCCTATGCTCTCGTCCAAATATGGTGACCGCTGGTTCCAAATGTCTAAGACAGCAACTGCCAAAATGTCAAAGTCAAGGCTTCAAAATGGAGTCCACCTCATCATGGCTACATCCTGTACTTTATACAGTCTTTGATCACATCTTATTTAGCTTCAGACAAACTGCAGTTTGTTTACGTCTTTAGTTTTGGTTAATAAAATGCTAAATTTAAAATTTAGCTTTTGCAATGACAATGCTAACATGCTAACATTACAGTAGGTATAATGTTTACCATGTTCACCATCTTAGTTTGGTGTGTTAGCATGCTAGCGTTAGCTAATTAGCAATGAACACAGAGTCCAGCTGAGGCTGATGAATGTCATTCATTCATAATGTTGACCTGATGATGGCGCTAGACAAAAAGTCAGAGGATCACTAAAGTTATTAAAGTTCATCCCATAATATTTGTTTAGAGACTGATAGTAACACAGAGTGACGCTGTTCGCATGGCTACAAACAAATGAAAATCAGATGACAGATTATGAACTGTACATTAATGAACTAATCTTTTAAGTGTTTGTTTTGTTAATTCTAAGTGTTCATGTCCTTCATGCTTGTAACTGGCTCATCTCGCGGCCCTCTGGACGTCCTTCAGACTCTCACCAGCTGCTCAGTTCAGTCATACTTCAGCTGAGCTTTAAATCGACGCTCCATCAGACCCGTCCTGCAGGAGATCTCCTCCTGTGGGTTTATTTAGTCTGGAATATATTTCCACCCTGGGCCTGTTATTCCCACATGGATCCTGGTCCTGCTACAGTAACACGGGACAGACACCAGCGGCCCCTCGGGGGGGAGGAGGGTAACCAGACTGCAGCCGGGGCCGGGGAACGATTATTAAATTACTTGAAACCTTTATGTCGTGATCAATAGCAATGTGTTTATTTTCCTGCATAGTGTTATTCATTAGAAATTCAGAGAGCCTTAAAGAGGCTCATTAGGGGGAGATGTGTGGAGCAGAGAGGAGCAGGGAGGAGCAGGGAGGAGCAGGGAGACGCTGCCTGGCAGATGGTTTCACAGGAAACTAAATATAGAGTCTGTATGGAGCCTGTGTGTGAGCCCCCCCCCCATCTCTATAATACAAACACACATTCAGACAATGAGGCGTTCGGCTTCTTGTTGTTCTGAGCCATGTCTGTGGATGTTGGTCCCTCGTTCATGGTTCTCAGAGGATGTTTCCTACTGACGTTGGTTTTCCTCTGATGTTTCATCTAGCGCCACCATGAGGTTCACGTGGTGTTTCACTCAGAGCAGTGCACAGATCTGTTCACATGGCTGCAGACTCTAAGACCATTTCATAATGTATTTTGTGTGGTCCAGATGTTTGGACTTTACAGTTTGATCCGAACCAGGTGTTACAGGTGTGAAAACCACGGTCCAAATCAAACAGCCGAACGTTCTGAGGAAAAGAGATGGTAACAGTCCAGATCAAACCAAACCATGGTTTGTTTTGTTTCTTTATCAGGTGGTTCAGACTCTTCGGACCAATTAATGGGAGTTTCGCCAAGCTGTTGTCAGGGCCGGACAGGATGTAGACGATGACAACGACATAGGTGTTGGCGACAAGATGTAGGTGTTTATGACAGTGTGTAGGCTATAACAACAGAATGTAGGTGATGGCCTCAAGATGAAGGTGATATCAGCAGGAAGTAGGTGATTATGACAGGATATAGGCAATGATTACAAGATGGAAGTGATGACGGCAGGATGTAGGTGATGAGAAGAAGACGTAGATCTTGACAACAGGATGTACGTGATGAACACAGGACGCAATGACAACAGCATGTAGGTGATGATGACTAGACGCAGGTGTTGAAAGCAGGATGTAGATGATGACGACAAAACGTAGGTAATGACAACAAGATGTAGGTGATAATGACAGGATGTAGGTGTTGAACACAGGACGTAGGGAATGACAACAGGATGTATGTACTGATGACAGGAGGTAGGCCACTATTACAAGATGGAGGTGATGAGCACAGGATGTAGGATGACATCCTTAAATTACGTTTAATGACAATGTTTTTAAAATTCAAATGAACAGCGTACATTAGTTTCAGATCTGACAGGATGTGGACTCTGATCCCATAGACGTGCTCCACACCTTTACTTTGAACGTGTCCACATAAAGGACACATCACTTCCTGTATTGGCTCTGGATGTAAATCTCCAGCTGCAGAATCGTCCCAATGGGAGCGACACCAGGCCGTCACACACTTACACACACTGACCTTGTGCAGGTGAGACCCTCGTGTTTGATATGGACCAGTGAGAAGTTTGGTATCAAAGGTTGCCAGATATGATCCTCATTAGCTCCCACAGCTGAATTCATCTGCTTCCTGTAACAGCGGCTCAGCGCGGCCTCGTGTCTCCTCCCCGTTCAGCCCCTCCTAATATATTGAAATACTATGCAACATGCTTAAGTAATAGATGAGAGCAATCACAGTCGGGGCGTATGATTGATTATTTGATGACACTTTCTTGTAGTTTTTAACTCGTCCTGTACCTGTGTGTGTGTGTGTGTGTGTGTGTGTGTGTGTGTGTGTGTGGCCTCGTGGGTATTGAACATGGAACACAGTAATGGGTTCATGAGGCCATATGTGATGAATATTTAAAATGTAACTTACATGCAACTGTGTCAAGGGCACGGACTAAATTATTAGTTTAGCATCAGTGTGAAGACGAGTCCATAAACAAATCCATCTCTCTTTGTCAGGCTGATGTTTAAAGTGATTGTTTTCACTGCAAATCGCTCATAGTAAATATAAATAACACGTTTATTCTGCTGGTTTACATGATGAACAAAACATATTCTGTATGCCGGTGGTTCCCAAAGTATATTTAGGTTATTTCTTCAGACTTTACAGCAGCAGGAGTCGGTCAATAGAGGGCGCACTTTCAGCATCTCTGAGCCACAAAGGTTCATTCAATCAGGGGACTATATTCAGCAGCGGATTCATCCATATGTGGTGCAGTAGGTATGAGGATTTGTGGCATTAGAACGGTGTATGTGGAACTGAATCAAAGTAAACTACAGTGTGTTCATGGTACACATGACATTCGCCGTCCATGTTCGTTTTGGTATCAGAACATGTATCACTTGGCATCCATATTTATTTTGGTACGAGAACATCGGATAGTTGGCGTCCATGTTTGTTTTGGTACAGAAAAACGCAACAGTTGGCGTCGATGTTTGCTTTGGTGTGAGAACATGTAATATGTGACAGCTGTTGTCCATGTTTGTCCCGTATAAGAACGTACGACAGTTGGCATCCATGTTTCTTTTGGTACAAGAACACGAGATAGTTATTGTCCATGTTTGTTTTGGTATGAAAACATGCAACGTTCGACGTCCATGTTTGTTTTGGTACAAGAGCACGTGACATTTGGCGTCCATGTTTATTC
Source organism: Epinephelus cyanopodus (assembly GCA_026686955.1). Classification (NCBI taxonomy): domain Eukaryota; kingdom Metazoa; phylum Chordata; class Actinopteri; order Perciformes; family Serranidae; genus Epinephelus; species Epinephelus cyanopodus. Next base: position 37,118,437 of record CM048932.1, on the reverse strand, counting down.
GGTTCGAGGACATGTGACAGTTGGTGTCTATGATTGTTTTGGCAGAAGAACACGTTACAGTTTTAGTCCACGTTTCTTTTGGTATGAAAACTCGCAACATTCGGCATCCATGTTTGTTTTGATTCAAAAACCACAAAACAGTTGGCGTCTGTGTTTGTTCTGGTATGAGGTCATGTGACAGTTGGCATCTACTGTTGTTTAGTACAAGAACACGTGACAGATCGCGTCCATGTTTGTTTTAGTATGAGAACACACAAGAGTTGGCGTCCGTGTTTGTGCTGGTACAAAAACATGCAACAGTTGGCGTCCATGTTCCTGGTTTGTCCCAGGCCTAAGTGAAACTCAAACCTTTCTAGTTAAACTGATCACAGATCAGATCCATATAAAGACCACAATCTGTGATAAAGAGTCACGATTGGTCTTCGCTCCGTCTGACGGGGTCACAAGCCAAAGAGGTCGGGAGCCACGGCGGTACACAATGATCTGTCTTTCACAAAGAGGTCATTTAATTGAATGCCACGGCAGTAAATAGGGAATAATGAAAGGATGAGGTCTTTGGGATTACAACAGCCAATCAGGAGTCATCGTCCAGAGTCCTCAGGCTGCCCTGACCTACAGCATTCCCAGAAAGAGGCTCTGTTTTCTGGCCAATATTGGACTAATCCCCCCTCTATCTCCCTGCTCCTGGAGGTCAGCCTTAAAAAAAGCATTAAGCAAATAGCTAATGGAATTAAGGCTATAATAATATAGGGATATAGTGAGACAATTCTATTAACAAGATATAAATCATGTTGAGTGTGAGGTAAGTGTTTTTTAATTGATTGATGGAAACGGCGATCCATAGGTTTTCTGAGAGACTAACAGCCATTTACTGTCTCCTGCAGAGTAAAAGAGGCAAAAAGGGAGAGATAAGAAAATTACGCTGGGCTGAGGAATAAATTATTCAGAAAAGATAATCATTTTGTGCTGACATTACTAATGTGAAGAAGCATTTAATCTCCCTCCTGTGGGACGGGGGACCCGGGTGAAGGTTTTTATAAAGATTAAAACTGCCCAGAACGCCACGCTCTTATTACCCACACTGCTGTCCTCTAATCAAGGGAAGGGAGGCTCTGCAGTGCATTCTGGGAGAAACGTATTCATTGGCACACGCATGTCGTGTATACAAACACACACTGATATACATACACATGCTCCTGCACATTTACTGGACATGCACCAACACAGAGAACAATATATTTAGATTGTAAAAGAAGAATATTAAAAATAAAGACCTGAAGGAACAGTGTATTCATTTCATATTGTTCACACTGATCTTATCTACCGTACACATATTCACCCCTTACTGTTGATTCTACAGTCTGTATTCAATTGATATCCTCCTCCTGAGACCTCAGCCTCTGTTTGCTGTGCATTTCAGTGTCTCCTAGGTATCTGACATCAGTAGAACCTGATAACTTTAAAAAACTAAACGTTGTCTTTGAACAGTAGTTTTGGAGATAAAAAAGATGTCCTCACTTGGAGACTGTGGGTTTAGTTAATAGTCACAAACTGTGCATTTCAACACCTGAACACTGTTGTGGAAAAACTAAACTACAAATGATGCGACGTATCTAAAAGTCTTTGTTCATTTTGTACCTCTGGATGAATTTTCCATGTGTCCTGGTCGCAACATCCTCAAGATTGTGACCAAAGCTTGTTACTGCTCCTAAAATTGGTCAAATTTGTTGCCTAAAAACTACAAACCCAGAAAGTCACATCCTCACGTGAGGACACAGGGTCTCAGAGGACACGTCACTGTTCACTCTGTACGTGACTCTGCACTTTGCTGCTTTTTGGACTTCTGGTTAGACGTTAACTGCACCTCAACAGTAAAGGCAAATCTACTCTTACATTTACAGATGTCGGTGTCTGTTAATTTTGCTTTCAAAAGTCCAACAACCATTAACAGGTGACGAACCACTTAATTTTAAACGGGCACTGTGTAGGAATTCTTCCCATCTAACGTTGAAATGGCGCACGTACATGATGAGACACCGGTCGCAATGTATATGTTAATGAGAATTTCGGAGATTACGGACATACTTAGATACACTGATGGAGGTAAATACTCATGTGCTAGGACACACTTTTGACTGCAAAATTTGTTTGTCTCAAAGAACAACTGCCTTTAAGGAAAGAAAAAAAAAAGATGTGAAATACAAGAGGCCTTTCCTTTATAGCGCTCCACTGACTCAGTGAGCTTCAGCATCGCATTTCAAAACTCTGTCAATTTGGAGACGATGAAACTTTAATATTTTGTGATGTAAATGTTTTGCCTATTCTTTAATTTTCTGTTAGCTTTGCTAATCTGGACGTTACTGGCAGTAATCGCTGAATGAGCAGCGCCGCTAGCTAACTCGCAACACATCTGGTCAGTCTGTAGTGGCGACAAGTAGCTGCGGCCACATTCCATTTAAAGCCAAAATGACACGCCCTTGCGCCCACTATTGGTACGAGACAAACACACTTTTCAAATGTTCTTTTAATGCTGCTATAACAGAACATTGTAGTGAATAAATATGAGGCCAAACAGCAATAATCTGCTTTACTCATTTATTTTATTTATTAAACATGAAGATGTGATTCAGCTTATGAGTAACAAGATGTAACCCTGATCTAACTGGAACACCGTCTCTTTTCACCCCAACACGTTACAGCTAGCTAAACACTAACTTAGTGTTTTCTCAGAGCCTCCACCTCAGACTGAGGAGCGATCAGGGACTGACTGTGGGCGAGTCAGTGCAGTAAACTGAAGAGCAGCGAAATTAACCTATAAACAGACATGAGTAACAGATCAAAAATATTCTTTATGGTTAACTGATTAACAGTTAACCACTGACATCCCTAATTAAATATAAATAACAAAATAAAAGCCACAGGATGGTGAAAAAAGCAGAATTCTATATTAAAAACTGCATGAAACAGAAATGAAAATGCAACAAACTACGTAGATAAATGATCCACGTAGTTTGTTGCATTTTCATTTTGCTTTTAAGGATATAAAATGTAACCATCAAAATATATTTAAAACCACAAGACAATCATGCAGTGACAGGGGTTTAATTAACAATTACATCTGATAAAAGAAATGCTGGCTAATAATATTCTGACCAAAGGAGTTGCATGGAGCTACAAATATGTGAAATATTGACTGACTGATGGAAAATGCAGGCCCCTCCCTCCTACATATTAGTGGTTGTTTTTTTTTAAAAACTTCCCCTCTGATGTTTGAATATCAAAAGTTGAAGGTGAAATACTGGACTTAATAAAAAGTCTCAGTTTTTCAGTCGTCATGGACACTGGTTCATTTGTGCCAACGGTTTATTTTACATGAGACACATAGAATAAAGTGATTTTAATTAAATATCATAATTTTAAGCCCAGCTTTGGTTGTGTCTTTGTTATGTTTCCAAACCTGTGAAGGCATGTTTTCTTTGAGAAGAGGTGGTAAAATAAATACAACCATTTAAATGTGTAAGCCCCTCCCCTGAGCCACAATAAAAAGCATAAGCCCCTCCCCCTTCTGTACCCTCCCTCATAACAGACAGTCCCTAACTGCTCAGAGTTTTACGGACCGTCCCCAGACACCTGCAGAGTCTCCATGGAGGCGCCTGGTTACTGTAACGTTCAGGTGTCAGTCACTTTTCCTCCGCAGACGAATTAATGGCTGAAAACGGGACGAAGAGAGAAACAAGCATCACGTTATGAGCGTTCCAAAGTCAGATGACAAACGGTTGGTTGAGCAGGAAGTTAACAACAGCGTGATGCTGGTGTTATCTCCCCCTCATGTTTATTACAGCCGGCCTCTCGTCGGGCCCCGGCGCTGCGCTGACAGTGATGGACAGCTCCTATTAAGAGCCTCTGTGCCCGGCAGCTGCCAGGAGCAGATACATTAAATAAAACTGTTATTACTTTTCATTGGCCCGGCCATAAAATATGGCCACTAAATAGTTGTTGCCATCAGATGCAGTTTGATACAAGATTTTAATTTGAGAGACTGCTCCATAACGCCGCTGCTATTGACACGGGGCTTTGTAATGATGGTGTACATGTGTGGGTATTGATGGTCTGTCTCTTCGGGGCTTTGTTGGCCTGTTATATATGTCTCTGCCTGTCAGGGCCCCTGAGCTCTGTTATCAGACCTGCCTCCCCTTTCTTCTCCTCCTCCTCCTCCTCCTCCTCCCCCGTCTTCTCTCGCCCACAGAGCACGTCTGCTTATCACAGCATGTCTCAATGTGGCCACAGACAGCTCTCGTATGGCTCCCACAGCCCTGACACCGCACGGCTACGAGGCTGGAGAACAGCAGCATTTACAACAGGAACGTTTCACAGTGAACGCAGCTCGTTCCAGTGAATTAACCTCTAACCAGCAAATTTACCTATTAAATTTACTGCATGTTCAGAGCTCTTCATGAATTAATCTGGTACAGATAATATTCATCACTGTGTTTACATTAGTGTACAAACACCTGAAAATAAGAATCGTTGTGTTTTCGTGACCTTAAAATGAACTGTTTACATCACCATATGGAGCGGGTCATCTCCCATGGCAACCAGTTCTCTTTCTGAAGTCGTCAAATACTGACGCTTTTCACACCAAAAGCCACCTCTTGCCGCAACATAATTCACCACCAGGTGGTGTCAGTTTGTAATGCGGCTGGTTGGAACTTACGATACACCACTCGTCGGCCAGATGGCATCTGTCGCGGGAGTGTGATACGCCTCCGGACGCCGTCAGTTTGAAACGCCACCAGGAACAATGTGATGTAAGGAGCTGGAAGGTCTGTATTGGGCGGGCAGGGGTGTGGTCAACAAGTCCAACAAACCCTGGACTTTCACTCGGGATCCCAGTGTTTGCCTCCAATGTAGAGCCAAACCATGATGATTGTTTTCTTTCTGAAACCCAATCACACGCTTTCGTTGTCGTGTTGCCATCAGCTGCGTCAACAGCAGATGCAGGAGTATAGAGAACCTAGTGTGTAATATATGTAGACATGAAAGTCCACATTTATTCCTACACGGTGAAAAGACGAAAAGCAGCACAATGAATGTTTTATTCTACATATAAACTTTTTATCAAAAAGAATATATTCAGATGGAAATTAGCTGCTGGCTGAAAAATACAGTGTTGAAAAATATTAGCAAAATATCCAAAAAACACTAGTGAAATATTTATAAATATTTGTAGACTATCCAAAACATTATAATAGAATGTCTGAAAAATTTTGTAAAATGTCCAAAAAATATAATAATTCCAAAATATATCTGTGAAATGTCTGAAAAATATTTGTTACATGTATGAAAATTATGTTAAAAACGTTTGAAAATATTTGTTAAATGTCCAAAAAATACTTGTAATATCCGAAAAAAAATTGTAAAATGTCAAACAAAAATTGTAAAATGTCTGAAAAACATTTGAGAAATGTCCAAAAAATTGTAGTAAAATGTCCAAAAAAATATTAATAATATATCCAAAACATTTTTGTTGAATGTCCAAAAAATATTTTTAAAATGTCAAAAAAAATAAAATGTCTGAAAAATTTATGAAGTCAAAAAAATTTAGTAAAATGTCTGAAAAATATTTGTAAAATGTCACAAAAATATTAGTAATATATCCAAAACATATCTGTAAAATGTATGAAAAATATTTCTTAAACATCAGAAATTGTGTAAATTAAAAAAAAAAAATTGTTAAATGTCCACAAAAAATGTAATATGTCAGAAAAACATTTGTCAAATGTCTGACATTTAAATAATGTCAGAACAGAAACGAATCAGCAATATAGTGAAAATGATGTATTATGTGTAATGTGATGTGTTTAATGACCTCACAAAGCTCCACCATCTACAAAACTGCCTCCGATTAAAGGTACAATATTACAGCCTCCTCCATCGCTGCCATATTGTTGTTTGAAACATGTGACTCCGCCCTCTAGCGCCATCTATTGGCTGTTTCTCTGCCAACATGAAGGCTGCATGGAAGTATGAGGTAGTGACGGTCATGGATGCTGAAACGTATGTACCTATTGTCATGTGTGAAGGTAGTATGAACGAGCCCTCAGTGTTCGTCTGTTTGAACGGTTGAAATCTTAATTATGGCTCCTTTATGTTCCCCGTGTTTCTTTCATATCTGTCATGTGTTATGTAAAACACTTTGACCTGCCGTGTTGCTGAAAGCTGCTGCACAGATAAACTCGCCTTACAAGATAAGACGTGTGTGTGCGTGTGTGTGTGTGAGACACAACAATAGAAAGATTACAGCTGATATCTATCCATCCAGCCTCTGAATTACGACCATGAACTGGGCCCTAAACACTCATCCAATAGTGATGTATTGGAAACAAGACTGTCCAATAACACGACGCCCCAGGCAGGCCCGCGTCTCCGTGGTGACGGCGGACATCTGCATGTTGGCTGGTGGCGAGGGTCCGTGTCACGTCCCGCGCTCTGTGCGCTGCATATTAAAAGCTTTATGGAAGCAATTAAATGTGTGCTTAATGGCCAGGAGTTGGCAGAATGATTGTACAATTGAATTAGCAGTTATGATGGCCCACATTACAAGATGAAGTAAATGCAATTACCTCAGGCGTTTTCCCTCTCCTCCTGTCAGCCTCAGCAGCATGATGGGACTTAATTAGCTCTTGTCACATACACTTTCCTCCTGATCTAATTCTGTGACAGCTCAGAGTGGAGCTGAGGCCGAGCCGGGCCCCTCCGTCTGCCTGCACGTCGATGCTCTCGGGGCCCTTTTACACCATGATGCATTGGAGCTGACTCATCCCCGCAATAATAATGATAATAATAATAACGGCTGCACTGAGAGTTCAGAATCTCTGCACAGGAAACTAATGTGATTAAGATGTGAGCTGTTAAAAGTCCACGGTGCAGCTGCAGGATGGATGTGTTGAAATCTGTTTATGAAACTTATAGTCTGCTAATGCACAGGAAACGGCCCCAAACAGCTCCATTAAAAACGTCCTGCGCTAAGTTAATTATATTTATAATTTCAGGACTGTTTATATCAAACTCTCCATTAAGACTCATTAACAGATGTTAGAGAAGAAAAACTGATTATTTTCTTTGTTTACCAGGTATTTTAATTCTAGTTTTAACTGCAGGGTTCATTCTGACTTCAGCACTGTTAGGATTATATATTACTACATCTACCTACAGTTTTCCTCAGTTTGACTGCAGCCTGTCGAAATGTGGCCCAGTTGCAAAACCCTGAATATATCACATGTATGTTTCATATCAACTTTCTGAAATGACGCAGGATATGAACTGATTTGTCATCAGGAGGTGGAGGAGAGGGTGGATGTCATGACACCGCGGAGAGATACTGTACCTGCCAAGCTGCAGACCACTGTTCAGCTCCAACAAACAACAAAACTGGTCATTTTAAGATATCGCTGTTTTCCCAGCTGCTGTTTATGTGCGTGTTTTTTTAACAACCCATCACTATTTTTTTCTGTCTTTTGAGCCCCAACACTTGGGTATTTCTTGGCAAGCCGTCCCTGTTTTTCCAGCATATTTTTAGGCATTTAATGTGGGTGTTTTTTAGCGACCTGTTGCTGTTTTTCCAGCAGATTTTAGGCACCAAATGTGGTTTTTTTGGCAACCCGTACCTGTTTTTCCAGCGGCTGTTTTAGCACCAAATGTGCGTGGTTTTTTTTAGCAACTTCTTGCTGTTTTCCCAGCAACCCATCACTGTTTTTTTCAGTGGCTTTTGAGCCCCCACACTTGGGTATTTCTTGGCAACCCATCCCTGTTTTTCCAGCATTTTATTAGACACCAAATGTGGGTGTTTTTTGCGACCTGTTGCTGTTTTTCTAGCAGATTTTTAGGCATCAAATGTGGGTGTTTTTTGGTAACCCATCCCTGTTTTTCCAGCGGCTTTTAAGGCACCAAATGTGGGTGTTTTTTGGCTACCTGTTGCTGTTTTATTTTTCTGGCGCCTTTTTGGCCACCAAATGTGGGTAATTTTTAGTTACCGTCCCTGTTTTTCCCAGCGTCTTTTAAGGCACTAATCATAGGTGTTTTTTTAGCGACCTGATGCTGTTTTTCCAGCCAGGTATAGTGCTGCAGAAAGGTTTCTTTCTCTGTGACATCACAACATTTCCTGCTAAGAAAAAGCAGGTTTTTAGGATGTTTGCAAGCACCTCTTTAGGCAGCAAATGTTAATAATTTTAAGCAACCTGCCTTTGTAGCTCCCCAAGATGGGTGTTTTTTTTGCAACCAATCACTGTTTTTCTCGCAGCTTTTTAGGCGCCAAACGTGGGTGTTTCTTTTAGCGACTTGTTGCTGTTTTTCAAGCCGGGTATAATGCTGCAAAAGGGGTTGTGTTTTACTGTGACATCGCTGCATTTCCTGCCAGAGAAAAAGGAGGTATTTTAAGCCATTTTACGAGTCCCTTTTTAGGCACTAAATGTGGGTGTTTTTTGCGACCTGTTGCTGTTTTGTGTCACTCTGTGATCTTTCTGTGGCTCCTCTTGGTGGGTATGTGTTCATTTGACTGACATTTTGCACAAGTGCAGGGGGGCCCTGACATTTTGGCCCCCATGCCTGTTAGACCCAATCAGTAATCCATCCATGGTGACAGTCCATTCAATTGTACGACATTCTTTTTATGACTCGTGTATAATTCTACATTAATACATGTTAATTTGGGACAACAGACTGCGATGGACATACGAGCTAGAGGGTCAAAGTTTAAGGTGTGATGTCATGATGAAGGTGATGTCCTATTGTATGCAACAGTGAGGAGCAGCAGCTCGTACTGAAAGTAAAGTAAGGAAAAGTCTGAGATTCGGATGCAGAAATCGATAAAGAGATGCAGTTTTATGAGCACACATGGTCAACAACATGTTGTGTTTGTGTGCTGCAGGAGGTCAGGGAGGTCCTCCCTCAGAGAGCCGAGCCGATACATCACAGCAGTGTTTCTCTGTCAGCCGGCCGACAGTGATAAGTGGCCTCTGTATCAATACATCTGAGCGTGTATGAAGCTGCCTTGTAAGGATTCAAAGGGAGGTTAAATGAATCATACTTGATGTTCTCTCTCTCTCTCCTCTCGCACAGAAACAATTGATTAGCGCTGAGCTCTTAGGCGCGGTCATTTGCCAGTGATAGAGGCTCAGCCAGTGTGAATGTGGTGTCCTTGCAGATTTAGTGGTCACTTCTCTCAACTTTGCCCATTAACCTGAGTGCAGCAGGCAGAGCAGCGCGGGAACATTTATTACCCAGGGACACTCTAATGGATCCCAGTTAAGGTGTGTTAACAATTTTTCTATTGATTAATTGGAAGAGAATCATAGCCAGACTAACTTAGCCCAGAAGATTTAGTGGCTTTTAAGGTAGTAGCGATGAATATAATGCTTTAGAAAGAGCTTCTGTACATTATATATATGACACCTGCTACATTAAGCTACATTAAGCTTTAATACGTCTTCATTACTGGCACTCTGCCCAACCCCTTCAAGGTTGAAATAGAGATCCACCTTTCATTATACCACCCATCATCGCTCTATGGAGAGATATCAAATAATAATGGAATTGTTGAAACAGTTCTGCCTGAGTTGTTAATGTTAATCGATGTATTAAATATTAAAGATTTCCATAACAGGACTTTGAACTGCTGCCACGCTTCTCCCATCAGGACCATTCAAACTGCTGCAGCGGGAGAAACGCTCATCTCCGCTGTAATTAGGCAAAGTAGAGGATGATGACGACCTTGTGACCTTTGACCTGCGGGCGCCCGCACTGCTGCTGCCGCTGCAGCAAGGGGAACTCAAAGACACACTTCAACAGGTCATCAGAAACCCACCATCATCCTCCAGCGGCAGGTCACACTGAACACAGTCACTCAGGTATAAGTCAAACTCAGGCTCTATTCACCTGGGAGTCGTTTTATCTGAGGACCTCGACACAGTCGCCAGAAAAACTGATGGTATTGCACATTTCTGCAAACAATGGACACATTAACTTTACACATTATTATATTGGGCAGAAACAGTCTGCTTCACCAGGCACCACTTTTCAAAATGACAAGAGGCCAGGAGCCACTTAATAAACTTAAACTAAACATTAATAATTATCAGTGTGTGTGTATAATAAATGACCCTTTTCATCCTTTCGACTGTGCGCAGGGGTGTTTTTAAGATTCAAGGATATTTGGGGGCTGAGCCTAAACCTCCCTCTTTTTTGTGAACAAACTCCTTTCACATGTTTTTAAAACACAAATGCTTTTTGTGACACTATGCCAGCAAGACATGCAGCGATGGCTTGATTAAAAAAAAAAGAAACAAAAAAAACACCTCTCTGTGGCACTTACCTGGCAGGAAATGTGGCGATTCTTGGTGAAAAAACAACCACACTTCATGGTACCAGGAAATGGTGCGACGTCTCAATGAAAAACAACCACACATCCATGTTTGGTGCTTAGAAATCTGCTGTTAAAACGGCTATGGGTATATGGGTAGCCAAAAACACCCACATTTAGTGCCTAGAAAGCCACTGTAAAACAGCTACAGGTAGCTAAAAAACACCCACGTTTGGTGCCTAAAAAGATGCTACAAAAAGCCACAAGTCGCTAAAAAGCAACCATGTTTGGTGCCTAAAAAAAAAGGCTGGAAAAACAGCTACAGGTAGCTAAAAAACATCTCATACGGTGCCTAGAAAGCCACTTGAAAAACAGCTGTGGGTGTCTAAAAAAACTGTAAAAACAGCTACAGGTCACCAAAAACAACCACTTTTGATGCCTGGAAAGTCGCTGGAAAAACAGCTACAGGTAGCTAAAAACCACCCGTGTTTGGTGCCTAAAAAGATGCTACAAAAAGCCATGAGTCGCTAAAAAACAACCATGTTTGGTGCCTAAAAAAAAAGCTGGAAAAACAGCTACAGGTAACTAAAAAACACCCGTGTTCGATGCCCACAAAGCTGCTGTAAAACATCTACGGGTAGCTAAAAAACACCCACATATGGTGCCTAAAAAGCTGCCGGAAAAAAATGGCTACAGGTATCTAAAAAACACCAAGGTTTCATGCCTAAAAATCCACCGCAAAAACAGGGATGGGTGGCTAAAGAAAACCTCCCATGTTTGGTGCATAAAAAGTCACTGTAATAACATATATCTTACTAAAAACAGCCAGTTTAGTTGGTGTTGAGCAGTGGTCTGCAGTTTGGCAGACGTCTGTCCTGCGTGTCACATCATCCACCATCACCTCCACCTCCTGATGACAAAATCAGCTAACATATTACATAACTTAACAAACACTGATGTGATACGTATGAAATGTACAAATGCAACATAACCAGGTTTTGCAGAAACGTACAATGCCATCATTGTCCTCTGGTGACTGAGCTGAGGGGCCCTTCACTGATATGTAATAATTGCAGAGGTCGTCTGTGATCTCAATCCTGTGCGAATCTGCCATGACTGTAATTTGTTAGGCAAAAGTTCTATCGAGGCTTTTTTGGTTTTCTCTGCACTTCATGTTAGTGTGTGTAGAGGCAGCATGTTGTCACATCTAACTGGTGAATTAAGGGTTAATTTCAACCAAACCAGAGCCGGTGATAGTTGAACCAAGATGATTTCTGTGAGTTTTACTTGGTTTCTGTCAACTGTTAATGAAGTGTGTTTAATGATGATAAAATGACTGTTTATTTAAATGGAGTCTGGTGGGTTTGGTGATGGTGATTTCAGGGCTGTTTCTGGTTCAACAAAAAGGATCTGACTCTTTGACACAAAGCTCTATCTCTGTAGGGATCCTTTCATAATGCTGTCACACACTTAGAATAACAATCTGAGCCTGTCAGTGACAAAAACAAACACTGTTAGTGGACGGACACTGACAACAGCTGCAACATTCAAATGATGAACACATTAATGAATAAATAATTATAATCCAATAATCTAAAACTGAACTCCTCTCAGTTTTTAATACTTCTGCCCTTTTATAAAAAAAAATAGCATGTTATTTGTAATGGAGTACTTTGACTTCATGGTTTATAAATACTTGCACTGCAGTTCAGTATCTGAGTACTCCCTGCACCTCTGCAGGCCATCAATGTTAGTTTGAGCGTGATCAACTGTTTCAGGACAGAAGAATTGATGGAAACTGGTGAAAATCTTTAAAATAAAAATGCTCAGTTTGCTTCATATCTTTCATATCTCCGGCTGATGTTGTTTTTGACATGTGTTCGTGTTCCTGCGACCTTACACTTACGTCTTTTATTTAAATCCATTGCTGCTCTGCAAACATGTGTGTTCCCCCTCAAACAAACACTCACCCGTTTGCAGGCGAGAATCTCTCTTTAGCAGCACGTCAGCAGGAGATCCGCCTGCAGACCTCTGCTCAGGGCGAACAACACTCGGGATGAAAGAGATGTTCGGGCCGCCGCACACGACGCAGCAAAAATAAACGTCTCGCAGCAAGCTAACGTCAGAGTGGCGAGGAGTGGAGGCGTGCTCGGTGCCCGGTGTGTGCAGAGAAAACAGCCGCCTCCACAGGACGCCCCCGCCGCCCACACACCAACCCCAAACCTCTGTTTCTTTTTCCTTCTGAGCATCCAAAGCCTCACTTTGATGACACTGAGCGTTGCTGCGCTCCAAAGTCAGCAAATGATTCTTTCATAATGTCTCATCATACAGTTATAGGTCAGATTCAGTGTCACTGATTCATCTGACGCTCCTTTTACACTCGACCAGACAGACTCATACATATACATTTAATACTTAACGACATTTATATATTTCACACAGACCACACACGTTAACTAAAGTCACGCCTCTCAGTTGTGTGACTCCACAAATCAGTGAAGTTACAGTCTCCATCCATGTCACTGAAAACACTGATGCTTCACACACAGAAGATCTACACAATCCTCTTCTGTTCCTGAGGTATGACGTTAATGATGATGTCACAGTCAAGCTGACCTTTGACCTTTTGACCTTCATTATTTTATCCTGTTAGACATTTGTGTCAAGTTTGGTCAGATTAGTGAATGAATTCTTGAGTCATGGCCAAGAACATGTTTGAGAGGTCTCAGTGAGCCTGACCTTTGACCTTCAATCACCAAATTCTAATCAGTTCATCACTGAGTCCAGGTGGACGTTTGTGCCAAATTTGGGGAAATTCCCTCCAGGTGTTTGCGAGATATCACATTCACAAGAATGAGACAGACTTCGTCACAGTAACCTTGACCTTTGATCTTTGAAGTGGACATTTGTGCCAAACTTGAATAAATCCCCTCCAGGCCTTCTGGAGATATTCCGTTCACAAAATGCAATGGATGAGGTCACAGTGACCTTTGACTTATGACCTATGACCACAAACATCTAATCACTTCATCACTGAGTCCAAGTGGATGTTTGTGCCATATTTAGAGAAGGACATTTTGAGGTGTTGGGCTCCAGAGAATAAGACAGAAAACCAGAAAACACAATGTCTCTGCTGCTCCTGGGATCATGGGGGCAGAAATATGGACGAACACGATTTCTGACCTGCTCGCTGACTCCAGACCAGTCAGACCTCCCAGTTCATCAGGTGGTGTTTCTCCAACTGGACCTACAATTAAATCAAAGAGTGACATTTATTTTACAATAATAATATAATAATATTGTACTGAAATAATATAACTGATTTTTTTGAGAACAAAGGACAATATAAAATACAAAAATGTTTATATACACAGGCTACATACAGCAGATGTACATGTGCACGACTGCCACATTAAAATCCAACATAAGAGCACCTTGTAAGGTTTATAGGAGTGTCAGGAAAGATGTTTTACAAGTCTGAGATTCTCTGGAATAAATGTGAAGCATTATTCAGACGGTGTCTGTGCTGGAGGTGGAGTGATCCTAACTTCACCTACTCAGGTGATTTTAGTCTGTTTAGCTCCACCTTTTAGTACCAGATCTGTGTGCTAGGTGCCCCAACAGAGGGGGGACCAAACATGGGGACGCTAAGGACGCTGCTGTTGGGACCATCCACAGCTTTCACTGTGGGGACTGAAAAATGTAAACTGAACTGAACTGAACTGCATCAGACTGCTTGATGGAAACAGGGCTTAACACACTCTCCTCTTTGGAGCGTCCAGCAGTGATCATCAGGGTTGTTCCTATCAACTAATTTCCCTGTCGACTAAGCGAAAATTTTCATTAAGACTAGTCGACAAGTCTAAAATAGGAAAACACTCAGAAAACAGTCAAAATTTAGCCCAATTTATTGTTAAGTATTTGAAACATTGTCCCCAAAGACACTGCGCACATTCAGAGCCCTTTGAAGCCTTTAATCACAATCTTCAACAACCATGTTGGATTTTAAATGCTGCTGAAGTATGAGACACTTTGTGCTGTGCGGCATGAATGTGAACATGACGGCGACTCTAAAATAACATCTGAAATAAATAAAGTGCCTCACTTTAAAGTTAATAAAACAACATGTAAATTATAATTAAGCTTCAGCTGAAATGAGGCATGTTGCTGCGTGTGAACCTGCACATTATCTGACAACAACTCTTAAAGTTAACAAATAATATGTCTCAAAAAAGATTCACTGCTGCTGAATTCATGTTCTAGATCAAAGTGCTGCCACACCGCGCTGGTTTATGAGAGAGACATCTCTCCAATTTAAAACTTACATTACTGCGGGGAGGGGACTGCTGTCTGACGGCTCTGTAGCACCCACTAGTGGTGGGTGGCTGCATGACAGTTAAGCAGCCTTGTACATAAATAAAACACTAATTGGTTTAACCGACTAATAGTTCTGGTGCCGACTAGCGAGGGGACGTTTAATCGTTTAGACGACTAGTCGCATGCATCCCTAGTGACTATAGCCAAAATATTGAGATTCTTATTATCTGGAGACAAAACTTTGTTTTTTTCTACTACAGGCTGATCATAAACCCATGAAAACAAGAACAACTCATTGTGCTTCTTATCCTGATACTAGAATTCAATCAGTTCATCAGTGAGTCCCAGTGGACGTTTGTGCCAAAGTTGAAGAAATTTCCTCAGGACCTTCTTAAGATATCAGGTCCATGAGAATGAGACATACACAAGGTCACAGTGACCTCTGACCATCAAAATTTAATCAATTCATCACTGAGCGAAAGTGGACGTTTGTGCCAAATTTGAAGAAATTCCTTAAAGGCCTCCTAAAGGTATTGCACTGACAAGAATGGGACGGCCAGACAAAAACCTGAAACATGCCACCTGCTATGGCTACTGCCGGCACTCAGGCATTAAAAACGCCCTATTTACTTGCATTAGTTCTCCAATATGGCGGCTACGTTGACCTATCACTGCAACGGGCTGACACAGTCAATGCGGCGTCTACGTTCTTATGCCTCAGGTGTGTGCATCCATGGGTAGACTGCAAACAGGAGCTGCTCACACTTCATTCACAATCTGAATGGAGACTGCTTGATGAAACAGAGAGTAGTTGCACAGTTGAAGCTGAGAGTGAACTCAGTGACTCCACTGCAGCATTTGACTTCCTGTTTACATCTCCAACACTATGGGAACTGTAGTTTAAAGACTTAGAGCACGATTATTCCTGAACAGAAGTGCGACCATGAAGAATAAGGGCAGGACGATTTATCTGTTAGTGTCAGTGCTAAGCTAACGGGCTGTAGCTTCACTGTAACCTGAGACGTGAGAGCGTGTCTTCAGCTCAGTTCCTAAATGTGGAACTTTTGCTGTAAAGTGAAGCACATTGAGCTTGTAATGAAATGTGCAGTGTAAATAAAGCTGCGACGGCCTCCACAGTGGAACCAGTTTGTGGTTTATAGATATAAAAACCAGGATCGTGCAGCTGCTGACTCTGACGGCTTGAAGGAATTACTGAAGGAACAGCGTTTCGTCCATTTATTGTTTAATGCCACATTAGCAATCTGCAGAGTTTTGGAGCCGCTGCCAGTGGAGGCAGCTCCGGGCAGATGGGCCGCTCTGTAAGATAGATCCACTGCCACATAAATTCCCCGCTGCCATCAAAAGCCAAAGGAGAAACAGCACTAACAGCGTGTTATGGTGGGTCCGGAGCCGCTGCCAAAAGCAACAGTTCATGCTTTTTCCCTATTCAGACATTTGAGGGATAGATTCAGATGTTACCTCTCATTAGTATTACTGAACAGCAGAAACAAACAGAAAGCACTTAGTGTCAGGGAGGAAACAACCCGCTGCTCACAGCATTCACTAAACACATCATTACGCTGCAGATGTGCCCACGTCCCCGTCCTTTGTCCTCAGCAGGAACCACAACAATGATAAAGGTTTAATTACATGAATTAATCAGCTGCGGTCCGACCAATCAAACAGCTGCTGTGTGCAGGTTCACACATGATGACATCATTCTAACAGTGAAGGTAGACACATGTTGAGTCTGTCACACTGCAGCACCTGCTCCAGCCAACCGCAGCGTGACGATGCCCCACGCTACTGTTTCCTCCCTGCAGGTAGGTGACTGCAGACCAGCAGGACCAGTACAGGCCAGCAGAGACTCAACACAGACCTGCAACAACTCCAGCAGCGTCCAAGTTGCCAACAGATGTCAGTTTCTACAAACTACAGATAAATGACATTTGTATGTTTCACACGTGACACCTGCCGAGCTGCAGAACACTGTTCAAGACCAGCAAACAACAAAACCAGGCGTTTTTAGCAAGTCATTGCTGTTTCCTGCAACATTTTTGTGACCTGTCACCACTTTTTCACCAAGGAAAGACATCGCAGCATTTCCAATTAAGCCATCACTGCATGTCTTGCCGGGACAGTGCCACAGAAAGCAGTTGTTTCTTTTATCGAGACATCACTCCTTTTCCTGTCACAAAGTGCAGAGAAACGTGTTTGTGTTTTTACAGAGACATCGCTGCCTTTTCTACCAGGGTATTTCAACCCAAACAGGATCTTCTCCTGAACGTATCTGTGGTTTACAGAAAGGTACAATGCCAACATTTACTGTGGTGACTGGGTTGAGCAGAGACCCAGCTGTAAACCTCTGAAGCTCCGAATAGAGACGTGATCCAGCAATAAAGACGCAGCATGTTATTAGTTAAAAGGCTCACTTTAGAAATCTTTGTCATACATGATGATTGGCTTTAAAAATAAAACTGACTTGACTTTCACTCTCTCAGTACAAGAGCTGCAGCGATTAGTCCACTGATGGGTCAAAAGATGAGTCATCTGACACTCAGTTTACTGGCAAAAATCGTTTCTAGAACAGTTGGTCAGACAAAACAAGACATTTAATGAACTTGTGCTCGATAATATTATCATAAACATTTGTCACTGTTTTCTGATGTTTTTTGTGTCGTCCAACGATCATGAGATCAGCGATTCGATCCCCGGCTCCTTCAGCCTGCAGGGCCCCAGTTTGCTCCTGATGGCACAGCCTTTGGTGTGTGAGTCATGTGAATGTCTAAACTGAGGAGCAGGTGGCACCTTGTGAGTCGCCTCAGCTACCACTGCGTGAACGTGTGTGTGAACGGGTGAATGTGACTCAGTGGTGTTTGGAAGACTAGACAAGTGATATACAAGTGCAGTCAAATTTTACAGAGCACACCAATAACTCGATTAACCGAGAAAATAATCAGCACATCAATCGATTAGAAAAATAATTGTGGTGCGTGTCGTCTCATAATCTGGTGATGACTGTAAGATATTTGAAGAACATGAAAGTAGTTCATGTATGGCAAAGCAAAAAACTGCCAAGAATAAGCCAAAAACAAACCATGTTACAATCAGAGATGGGCAAAAATTCATCAAAATCTATTTTTATACAAAATACCCCTCAGATAAATGTATCAAAATAAAATACATGTATTTTGTATTTTCAAATACAGAAAATACTTTATTCTTTTTCTTTTTAGCAGCAACCTGCAGCTCTATAGGTCACTCTGTCGGCTGGTCCACAAAGCTTTTCTTGAATAACTCAAAAAGTCCTTGACCAAAAATGCTCAAAATGTACATGCTGCAACTAGAGACCATGAGTAACTATACCAGAAAGAACAACCATCATTTATCCATTAATGGCGTGATAGCAGCAAATTTGTGCTTGTTTTCTCATAATTTGTTGTAGGCTACCCTAAAATATTATTTATTGATTCAGTTTTAGATTCAGACAACTTTATTGATCCCACGTGAGGCAATTCATTTGCAGCAGACTCATCCCAAGCATCAACCAACAACATACAGTTTCCTATGTGACGCACAGTCCAGCAAAACAGACCACGAGGTCACTGAAGGGCACAATGAATGGCCCAAGATTAAAAAAAACATATAGATAAAAATATTTTTTTTTTAAAAAAAAGAAAATTTAAAATATAAAAAAATTATTACATTCAATATAATAAGAATGTGTGTTTTTGTTTTTTGATTAATGGAGAAAGTATTTTGAGTATTTCAAATACAAAATTACTCCACTCAAAAGTATTTTGGTACAAATCACATTTGCTTTTTATCGGCCTGATCAAATACAAATGACAAAATACTCAAATGTAATTGAAATACGTTTTAATAGAAGTACTGCCCAACCCTGGATACAAATAACTAACTACTGTCATTTATCATCCCTTCAGGAATTTGCAATGTTGTGATCGCAACAATGAACACAAATGGATTTCTGTGCGACCGTGCAATTTTGTCCAATCACTGAACCTTCCACAATTCCCTTCCCTCACGCAAACGTAATGGATGTACGTCACTGAATTCATGTCCTTGTTTATGGTGTAAAGAGGCAGATGTGCGATTCTAATGTGTCACATTTACAAACAAAAATTACTGATAAAGACCGTGTAAAAAACCTTCCTGATGTTCTTCATGAATGGGAGGTAAAGTGTTTTGGACCCTGCGCAGTATTGTGGTGTGACAAAAATGAAAATCATCAAATGACAAACACTTTCATACTTTCACAACATATTCAGAGAATGGCTGAAACTGTGAGGCTGCTGTAACCAAATCTGTTGCAAGCGCCGAAAGACTGAAGGTACGTTAGGTTAAATATTGTTGTAATATTGTGTTGTTGGAGGTAACCGTAGTTTAGAGTGTGTGTGTGTGTGTGTGTGTGTGTGTGTGTGTGTGTGTGTGTGTGTGTGTGAATATGTGTGTGCCAGGACAGGAAATTAACTTTTTAAAATGTGAACATTTACCAGCCACTGACAGATCTGATTCAATTCAATTCATTCAATAGTAAATTATTATTTTGTGTCTTAAATCGACCAGCAACTTCATGTTAAACCAGCATCTGGCTGCTGCTAATTCCTCACCTTGGTGTGTGTGAGACATCAGACCAGGGTTCAGTTTTATTCCCACTGGAACAAGTTACCTTTGTTTTATGATGAACAGTTCCATCACAACAAACATGCTTAAAACATTAAAACTTTCATCCCAATTTTTTAGAAAAGCTGCTATGAAATCAGGCGGCAACAATACTGAAATACGCCAGTGAAATCCTGGAGGGACTGATTTATTTCCAAGACCAGGGCTTTAAATCGGTCTTTACACTCTTTCCAATTTCCCAAATGTTTCTGCTGCTTCTTTAAAACAGCTTCAGGACCCTCTGGTTGTGTGTAACACTGTGATCCTGTTGTTATTAATTCTGAATGACACTGAATCGTGGTGTTTTTTACTCTGAATGTGTAAAACAACCAATCAGTAAAGTGCCTTTAAAAAGCTCCGATACAAACCATTATCTGGTGACCTGCCGGCCCAGCAGGCAGCAGGACAAGAGTATCTGTGGCCAGCAGACACTCGCTGAGGACGCCGCTTCATTCTGTCCTCTGCGTCGCCACAATTGACTTGTCATGTATTTTCCAGCTAATTAGCTCTTTTAAATCGGGGGTTATGTAAGGCGGGCATTGATAAGAACACAGCGGTAAATTGACCGTGTAATGCTGCCATTCATTCGGGGACAATGACCCCCTGTAGCGATAATCGGGATTAATTAAAGACTGTTAAGGGAGAGTGATGGCGGGGCAGCGTGCATGCTGGGTAGATAGCAGGGGCTCTCTCTTTAACAACACCGCCGTGATTGGTCACTTGTTGTGAATGTGTCGGGGTTAAGCGGCAGGGACGGGGGGTGACGGCGCTCTGAAAGGAGGTGGCTGCATTTAAACAAAAGGTCATTACAGAGTGTTGGGACGTCTCAGTCGAAACACTTACACACACACACAGCGAAGGGAGCTGAAGCGTTCAGAAACATGTACAGGTTTCCTTTTTGCTCAGCTCATCCCACAGTGACAACATGTACGGAAGCCTGTTTGTGTCAAGAGGAGATATTGACCCGATTTAATTTCGTATTTTTATCCCTACCCCTCGTTTTCAAGTCCTTCTTCACCCCCTCAGAACAGTTAGACGGGCAGTGGCTGAAGTCTTTCCTTCTGAAATGGAACAACTGTTTAAGATGGCGTTTAGCAGATGGCAGAAATGGTACTTACACAATTACATTTGCCATTTGTCTGATAAAGACAGATAAAAGTGAACACTCGGGATTCGTTCCCAGCTCAAGTTTCACACTACCAATCAATCAAAGTCATCGAATTAAAAAGAACTCTGCTTCACAAAGAACTGCAGGAATGAGTCTTAAAACCAGTGTCAGAAATTAACTTTGTGAGTCACCTGCCAAGAGGTCGATGAAATAATGCACCTGTCAAGCCATGATAATAAATCACCTTTCTGTGTCGAGTTTATTTGTTTCAGAACATTTCATTGAGATTATGTTGAGCGCAAACCTAAAGTAGAGGCTGGAGCAAAATTTGAAACAAAATTATTTTTAATATACCACTGGTTCCCAACCTTCTTCCTTGAGGGACACCTTTTCTATCATTGAGAAACTGACAACCCATGACTGACGCCGGATGTCCACTGGATTCGTCGCATGCGCGATGCAGCCGAGGCGCTGGTGCCAGAGCTAATCGTGGCCATTCAAGTCAATGTAAGCTGCTCCACCAGAAGGGCCACGGCTAGGACGCGCCGCGGCCTTGAAGCGGCTCGGCGCACCGCTCTGCTAAAAATACATGCTAGGTCTATTTTTGACGGACGCCACGTGACTTTGCACAGACCAAATGAGTCAAACAGGAAGTCAGGCACAGAAAAGACAAAAAACACCCATGAAAACTCCAGATCGTATTTCAAATCGCTACATCACCATCACAAAATCAAGAGAAAAATCACGAAATGGCCTCTACAATGGTCGATGTCGGGCAGGCAAGGAAATCTTTTTTTTGTTTGTTGATGTCTTTATACCTCCAGGGTTTGCACGCCGCTTTAGTTCCAGTGGACACTGACACTTGGCACAGGATGGAGTTAGTCCATGGCGGCCGAATCGCACAGATCCAGTGGACATCTGGCGTAAGGCTGCTGTCAGAGTGTCTCCTCTGGTCTGAATCAGGGACTCATGTTGTCACAAAGTTGTATAATTGCCTAGAGTTGGTTCGTGTTCTCACGGCAGCATTTACAAGAGGACCAGATCAAATGCCTTGTGTGAGAAAGCTGCTCTTGATTGGTCAGAATTTCCATGTGGGAAAAATCCAGGATGCAGAATCCCGCCGGTCCCACTCAGACATTCGCCACCTTAGCTTTCGTCCCTGTCCTGCTGCATTTGCTTCTGTGCCAGGCGCCACTAAACTATAACGGAAACCGGACGTGTATCACGCTGATGTTAAAGAACGTTTTTTTTCGTTGGTTTCTGCTGCCACCAGTCACAGCCCAGCACCGCATTTTGACAAGAGTGACACCGGGCTCTTGTAACCGGACTGAGACCACCTCTTCAAGAAGGTCTCGGTTCGGTTATTTTGGTGTGATTGCTGTGTTCACACCTGCACAAACGAACCGCACTGAGGGGGCAACTTGAGGTGTGAAAGCAGCCTTAAATCTGTCCTTTAATAGACAGAGCTCATGTTTGTTTATCATGTTGTATTTCACTGTGTGAGTACAGGAGCGTCTCTGTGCTGTGTTCTTAGTCCCTGTCAGGAGAAAGTCAGTAATTGGCCTTTTGGTGGCCCCGCTTTAAGAATCAGACCATTTGATCAATTGCATAATGGTAATTATATTATATTGAGTTAATTTCATTGCCGTATGTGAAGGAGTGGATAAGTGGTGCTGGCTCAGCTCTTCTCCGTCCTACCTCAGCTCTTCCAGCTTGTGATGGGAGCCGTGTTGACCAGGAGCTACCTTAGTGGTGCAGCTCATTTGCTAATTGAAAAGTGATTGACAAATCAGGAGCTCCATGACTGGGAATCCCCTCAGCCAATTTCCAGCCTCCTGATCCGCGCGCGTGTGACACGAGACCGGCGACAAAGGAGAAGCGAGGATGATGTTTTGAATGATGAGGTGATGCGGAGACTTCCAGTCACACTGGAAGGATTCGGGAAGAGAGCAGCAGAAGCCAAATCCTTCATTGTGATTCCCGGCGGAGGAGCCGTCCAGCAGCTGAAATGCCTTCTGTCAGTGCCTTTAAAAGTGAGCAATAACAAATCTCCCGGCTAATGGTCAGTGAATTAAGCCGCCAGCCTGTATAGACAGTGTGGAGGAGAGTGGAGGCTGCAGCAGAGCAGGGCCCATCTCCCTCCAGCTCCACCCCCCACCACTCACAGCCCCATTACCTGTCACAGCCAGCGGCCCACAATCACCAGAGACAAGTCCTTTCTGTGCTCGCAGGAGAGGAGAGCTCGCAGCTCCCCGGAGAGAAGGCCAGATCCTGTCTGATGGTTGTCAGCAGCTGCACGGGGAGCTCTGCTCGCTTAGGGAGAGAAATCAGGAGCCAGCAGTAATCATGCAGCGCCGCTCAAAACGCAGAGCATCATGGACAGAGGCTGACAGACAGGGACATGTTGGTGAACCCCTAAATTCTCTGAACAAGTGAAGGTGAGACACCTGAGCAGGAGAGCATGTATATGGAGAGAAGATGAAGCCCAGGGAATAAGCAAGTGAGAGCAGCAGCACAACCACGACGACCAAGAGTCTTCAGAATTACATGAACTCCAGAACGTCTTTTCGCGTTGTTATATAGCTGCAGATTTATACAGTCATTTAGTTGCATGTTAAGACATCATTAATGTACTTTATGTTCCTGGTGGTACCTATATCAGCCTTACGCCTGGTTCAGAGCAAAGATTTACGATGAGACGAGTTGAAACAACCTGCAATGTGCCGTTCTGCAACGTTCAAAAAACCTTGTGCTGCGTTCATGTGTTGTCACGTAAATAACAAACCCTTGGACTGAACAAGAAGAAGCCCAACACGGACAGCAGGTCAGACATTTTTAGGCCGAACCCGAGCATCATTTGTAAAGATTTAGTATCTGAGACGGTGTATCATCTCTAGTCAACAACTCTCTGTGCTTCTGATCTGTAACGCTGACAGGAAGTGACCACCATGAGATGGCGTATCATCTCTAGTCAACAACTCTCTGTGCTTCGTTCTGATTTGCAGCTTTTCAGACTTATTTTGTGGCTGAATATAATTTGTAGCTTCTTGAAATCTGAATGCGGAGGGGGCATAAGCACATACAGCCAGCAGCAGCAGCAGTGACCCACCGTCTGACACCGGCACACTGTGAGGACAGAAACAGAGGCTCGGTGGGGGACGGAGCACCTGCTGCAGCAAGCCAACACGCCGCTTGTGGTCATTTTGACTTCACTACAAGCTGATTGGCTGTTGAAACAGGTGACGTGCTTTAAAACCAGCCGCCAGCCATTTGACCAGCTGAGTGTCAGGTGACATCATCAGCCGGCTTAAGTCGAGCTCAGACCGATCAGTTCACACTGCTGACACTTTTCTCTGTGACGTTCTAAAACGGTTTCAAATCTTCGGTCTGAACTGGGGCTCAAGCGTTAACCATAGACGCTCTCATAGGCCCCGCCTTGGCCTCTGGTATTGACTGTACTGACTTCCACGTATAAATTCCCTGGTTTCAGCTCACAGGGAAAATTGATCGTCACTAATCCGGTTGGTGTAGCGGCGTTGATCGAAGCGCCTCTCCTCCATCACGCAGACGGATGTTTGATCTCTCCTCCTCAGGTAGGAATGGTAAATGAAGTGATCCTCCTCTGTCAGCAGCTTTGACCTTCCCTCTCGGCGTGACAGCAGCAGCTGAAGGACGTCCCGATCGGCTGACGCTGCACTTCCTGCCTGCCGTCACCGCGGCGACGGCTGCCAAGGTGTGAGAGGTGTGGTTGCAGCGCGGGCGCTTGATGAAGCAGAGGAATCGATGGAGCGAGGAATGATGAAGAAATGAGAGGCGGAGACGGACAGGCTGCAAAAATGAGCGTGGCACATTTGGTACGGGCGGTGGTGGTGGGGGGGCTTCAAAGTAAAATGCAAAGAGAGGAGGAGGAGGAGGTGGAGGAGGAGGAGGAGGAGGAGGTGGAGGAGGAGGAGGAGGAGGGAGGAGGAGGTGATCAATACCTCAGATGAAACAATCTGTGTCTGTAGCATCAAAACACAGGAGTTATTCTCATGTTAGAACAAACAAACAACTCGGTGGTCTTAATTAAAGATAATTAATGAAGTTATCACAGAGTCTGTGTCGATGGCGCCGCACGTTAACGAGTCCACCTGTTGTTGTGCCGAGCGTCTGAACCCTCTGGTGTCCTGATCGTTGTCACACAGTCAGAACAGAGAGATGATTGATGAACGTATGGAATCTAAACTGCTCTCTGGTTGGCTGCCAGACGGCGGAGGTTTATTTGTCTTCATATCGGGGCGAGTCTGTGTTTATGTTCGGTCTCTGAGGAACCACATGTCCTGAGAAACGACCCAGCCCACCACAAAGAGGACAAATATGAAGTTCTGCTCATCCAGAAGCTGCTCACTGCTGGAGTCAATGTACTGACAGTATAAATAGTAAAAGCAGCTCTCTGGGAGGGTTCAGAGTCTCTCTGCTCGGCGTGAACTCAAGTTTCTGGTTATTAAAATCCTCTTTATTCTTGTTTTTCAGCAGATAACCGGAGCAACAGTCTCTGAGCAACATACACAAAAACTACATCCAATCAATTACAACATCTGCACCAGCATTCAGGCCTCTAAGCAGTGAGGGTGAGTTTTTGCACTTCAACATATTTTGTTGTATTGTTGTTACGGTCATGATTACTTTCACACAGAATGCAGAATATAATGCAGCAGAAAAGTGTCAATTTTCTTCCAGAACAAGTCAAATATTCGAAGCTTTTGCAGCACAAAATAAAGGAACCAACCAATCACATTGTGCCTGCGCACGATCAAATGTCCTAAAGTCTTCAAAAAAAAGCAAGAAAGAAAAGAAGAAAGCTTTACGTTCAGTCTGTTATTCTATAATTCAACTCAACATATTTTGCTGCCTGTTTGTTTGACTGACAGATTTTCTGATCACTGAGAAAACGCTGATTTAACAAAGTAAAAAAATGAAAGTAACTTTGCAAGTAGTGAGTTACTTTTGCCACTTTCTCAAAGCTTAGCAGCTACATTTCTCCAGAGATAGCTTCAGTGGAGTGAAACTTTATTTTGATGTAGAGTTACTGGTTGCTAATTTTGACACACTTTTGGCCCACGACAACCTGGTCTCACTGCAAAATCTTCAAAATCTGGCGCTTGAGCAGTGACTTGCAGCATCAGACACCGACAAACAAAGACGCCCTTTCACATCGTCGTGATACGCAGTCAGTTGCTGTTGTAGTTTTAATAGTGCTCGCAGGCATCAGGGGAGAACGCAGCAGGACAAGAATGAAAGTTAAGGAGGCGAAAGTCCAAGCAGGGAGGTGGATGGTCCAAGAACCACTGACTTTCACCAGGAGGCAGGTGTTTGTGTCCTGTAAGACTGTAAAGCCAAACCATGTTCTGTTTTCCTAAACCCAACCATATGCTTCTGTTATTGAAGGAAAAAACATCAGTTGGTGGTGTTGTACCGACGTAGTGCTTTTATTTTGAAAGAGACTGTATCAAACTGTACATTTCCTGTGAAAACAGAAGTGTATTTTGAAAACAGACAATGCATGTAACAGGCTGAAGTTGACACGGCGTCCCAGAACGTCAACAACCAACACACCCAGGGTACCTTGGACGCCACATGTGGACGTGGAAAGTTAGATGGACCAGTAAATTGAAAGCTTTGCCTTCACCCTGTATGGGGACACCAGGGCCCATGGAGCCAGGCCTGGGGGAGGAGGGAGCCTGCCAGTGAGTGTCTGGTGGCCTGGCCTTGAACCACGGGACCCGGTCGCACTCAGCCCACATGAATGACATGGAGCGGACTCTGTGGACCCACCACCTGCAGGGACTGGCATCAGGGCCGGGTGCACTGTGTGCCAGGTGGCGTGCCGACCCCTGGTGTCGCAGACTGGCACTCAGTCACGAGTAATTCCCCGTACACGAAGTTAGAAACATCTACTGGGTGCATAAATGAGTACTGGAGCTGAAACCTGTGAGAAACTGGAGTGAAATCAAAAGTGTTTAATGTTTGCTCTGTGATCACAGTCAGTGTCACCACTTTACTGTCGTTCTATTATTACCAGGAAATCTATTTATTTGGCAGCTAGTCTGAATTTAATGAGCCAGATTTACAGACTGTTCCTTTCGTTTACAGAGAGTTGATACTGAAGGTGAGATTAATATGATTATTGTCAGCACGCTGGCTGATGTTTTACAGACCTGATTATTAGAAGAATAAAACCCAGGTCTGGTCCTGACGCCATGGTGTTGTTTCACGGGGCCAGCAGTCGTATCCAGAGGAGGTGAAACATCAGAGCGTCTCCTGCAGTCTGCAGCCGTCCCACCATCTCCAGGCAAATTGATTTATTTCACATTATTAATGAACTTTGCTGCAGTTCCACTTGTCAGGCTTGGCCCGCGAGGGTCAATAACGAGAGGAAACTTGATGTTAGTGGATCCGGCTTAAGTGATTCTGTCGCGCTAACGATTCAATATATCAGGACAAATGTCAGCTGCTTGTAATATGTTGATTCTCCGGGCCTGATCTGCATAAGCACTGCGTTCACCGGGGTGCAGGTCTCTGCGGTGAGGAGGAGGGAGGGCGAGGGGGGGGCGTTTAATGACAAGCTGAAATTCTTTCAATAAATATTTCATGCAGAGGTAACGAGTGAAACCCCGGCTCACTGAATAAACCAACACTGGAGGGACTCTGTGCTGTGAATCAATACAGGAGCTGTTTTTAAACCTTAAATCTGCACTTTCGTCCTGAAACATTTATAATTAAGATGTTTAAAATTGGGAATAGTCTGATATGGACGTGTGCATGCTGTGCAGTGATGTGTGGGCTCCAGGCCGGGTGGAGGTGGGGGGAGGGGGAGGCGTGTAAACACTTAAGGTGACTAAACTGCTGGCTCGAGTTTTCTGGCCGGCTGCAGAAATCAGTGCGATGGATCGGATGGGAGAGATTTAGTTGCAGGTGGCAGAGGTCGGTGGATTGTGTATTCTGTGCAGTCAATAATAAAGTTAGGACTTATGCCCACGGAAAGTTAATGAGCAATCACAAGGACCTTGGAAAGTCATTTGCATCTGGGCACGGGCTCCTCACTTTGGCTGGGAGAGGGCCCCGGGGACACGCAGGGGGAACGGTGATACTGCAAAGCAGGAGAGTTCCTCTGAACAAAGGATGTGCTCCACACATAACAATTAGACGCCACGGCTAACATCTAACAACATGGCTGAAGGTTTGTGCCTGAATTCAATTATCTCGACCAACAAAATAATATTAATGCCTTCTGTGTAATTATTAGTCCCCCCTGCAGTCCACTGAACATCACTTCGGCTCGCTTTTCCTTTTGATTTCACTCGTTTGTTCCTTTAAACTACACACATTGCACACACACACACACACACGCACACACACACACACACACACACACACACACTACTGGTGAGTAAATGTTGTCCTGACAAAGCTGCAGTAAAACCAGTCCTCGTTTATCATCGTGTGCACATTTGAGATGATTTTAATATCTTAAAGAAGAGTTTTAGTTGCCGAACCAAAATCACACCTTTAAAGGGATAGTGCACCCAAAAATGTAAATTCAGCCATTATCTACTCACCCATATGTCGAGGGAGGCTCAGGTGAAGTTTTAGAGTCCTCACATCACTTGCAGAGATCCAACACAACTCCACCTAATGGAGGCTGACGGCGCCCCAGATTCAAACGTCCAAAAACACATAATTGAATCCACAAAATATCTCCATACTGCTCGTCCGTAGTGATCCAAGTGTCCTGAAGCCCCGACATAAAATACAGTCTTGCGCAAGCGCACACATGTGAGCGCGGTGCCCAGAGAGACAGTCAGAGCTACAGGCTACAATGAGGCTAAAAACAGAGTTCAAATGAGGTTTTTCCCAAACAGCTTTTTATGTCAGGGCTTCATGTTGAACCACCTCAACATGGAGGAGCAGCTGCTCTACTCCGAGCTCCCTCCAGATGTCTGACTCCTCCCACTATCTCTGAGGCTGAGCCCAGACACCCTACAGAGGAAACTCATTTCTGCCGCTAGTTTCTGCGACCTCATTCTTTCAGTCACTACACAAAGCTCATGAGTCTCACTCGGACATGTCAGACGAAAAAATACCGTATCAGTATTTAGAGATATTCCAATGAAAACGTTCCACATTTCTACCCATAAAAAACAAAACTATAATTCCTGACTGAAATATTTGGCACCATTTCACACTGCACCCATCCTGGAAATCAAATATGGCTGATGGTTTCACAGGTCCAGCTGTATGTGGCCCTCAGTGGGGCCTCAGAGGAATGAAACGCTCGTCTGTAATGGAACCCATTGTTCAGGATGTTGTAACCATGGTGAAATGACAGGATATTATGGTCTGTAACACACTTGGACATTCAGCCAGGCCCCCAGGACCAGCGCCAGGCTTCGATGCCAATTTGACACAGTGGCCAAATGTGGACTTACAACTTTCGGGTCCGTCATGTGACGCCAATCAGCCCTGGTTGGTACGAAGCTCCGCCCCTTTTGATGACACCCTGTGCTTCATCCTGCAGCATGAATCCATCTCTGCTCTCTGTTGTCTCTGTCCGTGGCACAGTGGAGCCCGAGGAGTCAATCCCATCACCCAGCCGCCTCTACAGGCATCAGCCGCCGCCGCGCACGCATGGAGGATTTACTTTATCACGGGGTCGCGCTCGGCCACACCTCGCTGGCCGTGTAATCACCTCGTCTGCTTTCACATCCACAGCTATGAGGCTGTAATCTGTCCAGCTCTCTGTGAGGCAGGAGGCTGCCCCCTCTCCTCCTCTGTCCCCGGGGCCCCGCTGGCCTGTGTGGCCCCTCACTGCCTCCAGAGAGACGACATTTATTCATGCTGTGATACCTCTGCATGGAAATGATGTCATAACCTGTAATGTAGCGAGGGTGCGTTCAGGAAGAGGACACAGTTTGACTTTAAAGCAGGACACATAAATGTGCTTCACTTCATTCAGTCACTCTTTACTGGAGACGTCACATTTATATAATCAGTGATGTCATCAGTCAACAGCAGAGATATTTCTGACTTGTTACCAGAGGTCTAACAATACAGGCTTTTGGTCGCTGCACATTACAAATCAAACCACATGTTCAACTATCCTGTTACACTGAGACAATAAAACATACGGTTAGGGCTAAAATGATAATCATAATTATTCTGAGATCACGACTATTGATTGTTTTTAGAGACAAAACATTTTAATGCACTTTCATATTTAAATAAACAGATTGCTGCTTTAATTTAGATGTTGTTCTACCTTCCTACTAATGTCCAAATCTTTGCATCACAATAAGACTTCAGATAAAGTTCTTCTTCATCTGAATTAGATGCTCCACCCCTGAATTATTTTTTACAGCAGACGCACTGCAGTGTCACTGTCATGGATGTCTGAGTTGATGGTGGACAAGGACGAGGATTAACGTAACATTAGTGACGGCCTCTGCACATTCATTGTTTTTTTAGGTGGTTTAATGCTGGATTTATACCTCTGCATCGAACTGACGTTGGCTCTACGCCATAACCTGACGTGCACCTCCACATTAATGTAACTCCACGTCACAGTGACACAGACCTGCTGTGTGTCTCTGTGAGCTGAAACCATTTCCCTCAGTGGAAACAAAGCTTTGATTTACTTTCATTTCACAGATAAGAAACAATAAATAGTGAAGACAATAAAGCCTCCACACACTGTGTGTGATTTATCCTTGCTGAAATATGAGCAGAGCAAATCTCTGCTAGCTGCTAGGCTAATTTATACAATGTAAAATGCCATAGACTTGTGCTAATAATGTTAGCATGTTGTACTTGTGGGGAAAATGTGTCCAGATAAAGACAAGTGTTTGTCTGTGAATGCTGCGAGTTATAGTGAAGCTGATTTGTGTTTGAAACTGTCTCTATTAAGCCATGTTTAACCCTTTGAGACCTGAGCAAATTGGCTTGATTTCTTTTAAAAAGATGGAAAGAAGGCAATGAGTAACAAAAAAAAGAAATGACCCAAAAAAATGAACAAGAAATCAGGAGGGGAAAAAATTAAAAACAAGAAAATCAGTGAGAAGAAAAAGAAAGAAAGAAAGAAAGAAAGAAAGAAAGAAAGAAAGAAAGACAGGCTCGGTCATTAAACATCATACTTGGTGTTAGTTTTAATAAATAAATTAATCAAAATAACGTTAAATTAAAACATTTTAAAGAATTTAAAAATGAAGGACACTTCTCTGGCATTTCTACTTTCATGCTGTTACAAAAACACACTGACCCGTGACACCACTGTGTCGTATCGACCTGAATCTAAGTGTTACACCTCGAGTTGAGACCTAACAACACACCTGTGTTAACACTCAGCTTTGTGTCTGTTCACTCGGCTCAGACGCTGCAGTAAAGTCTTAAAGTCTGCTGTTTGAGTCTGGCATCATGTCAGTACAATGTGACATGTAAACACACAAACATAAGAGGCAGCATCAAACTCTACGAGGAGATGACCTCGATCATGTTTGACGAGCTCAATAAGTCGATTACATGGTGAGGATACATGAAGCGTAGATGGTTTTCAGTTGCAGGTGTAATAAGAACAATAAGTCCAGAAGACAATCTGATGCACAACAGTCACACTGATGACCTGAGAGGAAATAATAAATCATTGGCTCCAACATCTTTAAAGCGTCCCGTCTGTGTCTCTGAGCGCCTCCTCAGAGCTGCACAGCTGAAGCATATAGTTAAAGCAGGCGCAGGGAAAAATACATTTCATTACTTTGCTCTGTGGCATTTTTTCCACGTCATTACAAAGCAGTAATGGGCGATCACAGGGAGAAACAGATTGCTCTGCTACTCACATCCAACAGGCCTCATTTTAATGTGCCACCATTACGCGACTCACTGCTTTGTTACAGTCGAGTATGAGCGCCTCCTTCCCTCCTCCCCGCTTTATGTATCTGTATAGAGAGAGTAGACGCTACTCTGTTCTGACATGAGACAAATGTTTCATTCAAATGTTGCTTTCGCATATTGTGGAGGAAGTAATGAATTCCTGCGCGGCGGCGGTGGCGGCGGCAGGCCCGGTTCACCGTGTCAAGCCGGAGCGCGGCGCAGGCACAGCTCCACAGCTGCAAAATTAAATTTAATGTTCCATTCGCGGAGGGAAAGGTGCATAAATCAAAGCTTTTGATTTGCATGGACTGTGGCGATCAACCTCGTCCCGTGCAAACATCAACCAGGACAGAATATGATGTCACGGCAAAAACAATGTAATCTCAGACTTCCTAATAAAAACAAGCAACAGGCGGGGCCGTTTAATTCAGACCGCTGCTCTGATGTCAAGTATATTATTAAAAACATGCCCCCCCGCCCTGCGCTTTCATTTAAGGAGAGAGGAAGCCATTTGAAAAGTTTAATATTGTTTCCCTCGACAAGAAAAAGAAAGTTTTGAACCTTTAGAATCAACAGAAACCAGCTGAGGCTGTTAGCGTGGATCCATGAAGGACACGATGGAGACGGAGACAAAACAAAACCCTGTGACGAGCTCAGGAGGCGTCACGTAAATACATCTGTACAATTTATTGTGTCAAATGAGATGAAAATAAAAGAATATTTCAGAGGACTCCTCAGTCTAGCTGCAATATACTTAATAAATGCATCATTTTTAGATCAATCTGTGAAAATACAGAAAGGTAATTGGCAGAAATTTAATATCAATTAATCCTCCAAGTCATTTCTCAGTTTGGAGTTTCTAAAACGTCTCAGATATTCTGTTTCTCTTTATTTTATTTCTCAGTAAACTGAATATTTTTTGGTTTTGGACAAAGTGAGACATTTGTAAACGTCATCGTGCACTCAGGAAATTGTGGAAAGCATTTGTCACTATTATCTGACGTTCTGCAGACGAAACAATATGAAAAATAGAAGGACTCATAGTCGTATCCATGAAGCAGACAAGTTGCAGCTACAGTTTACTTTAAATATGGATGTTGCTGTAAAGACACTACAGACTCTAAAACATGGAGGCTTCACACACAGAAGATCTATACAATCAGCACAGTTTCAAGATCAGAGTCACCAATTCAGTATGTGACCAAATGTCTCCCCTTCTGTTCCTGACATATGACGTTAAAACATGATGATGTCACAGTCAAGATGACCTTTGACCTTTGGACCGTCATTATTTTATCCTGTTAGACATTTGTGTCAATTTTGGTCAGAATCAGTGAATGAATTATTCAGTTATGGTCAAAAACACGTTTCATGAGGTTAAACTGACCTTCGACCACTGAAATCTAGTCAGTTCACTTTGACGCAAGTGGACGTTTGTGTCAAATTCGAGGAAATCCCCTCAAGGCGTTTATGAGATATTGCAATAATGAAAATGAGACAGAAGCAAGGGAACAGTTA
This sequence comes from Epinephelus cyanopodus, assembly GCA_026686955.1. NCBI lineage: Eukaryota > Metazoa > Chordata > Actinopteri > Perciformes > Serranidae > Epinephelus > Epinephelus cyanopodus. Next base: position 37,085,552 of record CM048932.1, on the reverse strand, counting down.
CCTTGACCTTTGACCAAACTGTAATCAGTTAATCCTTGACTCAAACTCTGCCAAATTTGAAAAAAATAAAATAAAATCCTCATGATGTTCTTGCAATATATTACAAAAATGAGACAAATGAGGTCACAGTGATGTTGGTGAAGATTCTCAGTCATCTAGGTCATGGTAATCTTAAGTGCTATATTGTTACTTAACTCAAACAATTCGGGTTGTCTACGATACTGAAGAGATAACAGTGACCTTTGACCACCAAAATCTGATCAGTTCATTGTTGAGTCCAAATGGACATTTGTGCCAAATTTGTGGAAATTCCCTCAAGGCGTTCTTGATATGGGGTTAACGAAAATGAGACAGAGGCAAGATCACGGTAACCTTGACCTTTGGCCAAAGTGTAATCAGTTCATCCTTCATTAAAATTGATTGTTTGTGCCAAATTTGTAAAAAAAAAAAAATCCCTTTAGGTGTTATGAGATATTGTGTCAATGAGAATGAGACGGATGCAAGGTCACAGTGACTCCAGAAAATGGTAGGTATGGTTATGAAAATTTGGTATTTGATATTCGTTTTTTTTATTTACTTTTTTTTTTTTTAACATACTTTTTTGGTGCTAAAAGTAGGTAAGACAGACGATCACTGCTGCCTGACCCGCAGGTCCATTTGCGGGTCTTGCGGGTTATGGGTTGACCCGCGCATCACTACTCAGCTCAGTCTATAAATGCTGTTCACAACAGTAAGGCTGTAGACATTATATTGTATTCAGGCCGGCAGAACCAGCAGCACATCAGCTCTACAGTGCACGACACTGCTGATTAACCATTTTATTGCAGCACAGAGTGTCTGCCAGCAACCAATTACTTGCAGAGGCTTCCTACAACTTGTTTCAACGGTTCCGATTTAATCAGAAGACAAATTAAACAGGATGACTAGCCAATGTGAAAATCAAAAGAAAGCATAGAATAATGTACTGAAGGAGACTGTTGTGCCACCACATTATTTTGTGGTTTGAGAGCAAAGATCCGGTTGCCGCAGTACAAAACTCTGCAATACAGTTAAGTCTGAAAAAACCCGGAGTCGTCGTCATCGACCCCCCAGATTCTGTCACAATATTAATAGTTCAACTAAATAAAATCATTTAAACAAATGTCCCCTGGGATCTATATATATATAAATCAACAGGTGTTGTCACGAGTTTATTCACGTAGGTTTCCATCAGCAAAGGTTTGTGACAGAATCAGAGAGGAGAGGGAGAGACGCTGTGCTGCTGCCAGAGGAGCCGCTGAATGAGTTCCCTCTGAGCGCTAAGAGAAGGAAAACATTCAGGACGCCAAACTTTATTCCACACTACTGAAGCTGCTCCTCTTTTTGGAGCCACAGAGGAGTCAGGAATAATTTCACTTTCAGCCATGCTTGTTGTTGCAACAACATGAATTTTTCATATCATTTTAAAAAATATACCAGTATTGTTCGTGAACGAGATGGTGTGACACAGCGTAGCCTGAGTTTCATTCATGTCATTATGATGACAGTCACACAGTGATGCATAAAATATCTCAGAAATCTAATATCAGGTGATGTAAGAAACAACTGGGGCCAAATTGCTGTTTGTAATTGAAGCAATAAAAATGCATATTTTTCTACGAGAAAAAAAAAGAATTAGTTCTTTATTTAAAGACCTGTAAAAAGCATTTGTACAGGTGCGTTCACATGGACGGGCAGACAGATGGCAAACCGTTCAATCATTTACATGCAGGACGGTAAAATTGGGGGTTGCTGGCAGAAAATACCGGCAACAATAACGGTACTGCTGTTTAAAGTTAAAATATTTTAACTGTTTGACGTCCAGCGCACGGAATTTACGACTTGTTACGTATCTGCCTCACGCAAGAAAAAACCACCAGCGATCTGGAGAATATTTTCACTAAATAACAGACACAAATCAACCTGACTTCATTTCATATGTTGAACACAATATGTTGTCACCAGGTTTCGTTCTTCCATCCTGCCGTTCTGTCTCTTTGTTTTTCCTGTGCTGTCCACAAGCTGTTTTGCGTCCTCCACCTGCCTGAGTTCATGTGAACGCAGCATGTTTCTTGGTTATGTGATTAATCGGTTAAATACCGGATTACTGGAATAATCGATCAGCTGGACTCTGAATGGATCAGTTTCAGAGGACGAGCACAATCATACTAATAACTTTAAAATGTACTAAAATAACTCTCAGTCAGTTCTGACATTAATCTGTGACTTTAACTTTAATAACAAACTCATCTTAATGTGTTTCAATTGTTAACGTATCTTAAAGTCTTTAAGTCCAGGCTGATGTTTGATGCTTCAGTTCCTGTAAGCTAATGCTAAACAGCTCTGCATTACACACACACACACACACACACACACACACACAGGTCTGAGGCCCCATTAGGAATCAGCCTTGATCAATACCCAGTGAATTAGAGTGCTACTGATCTGATTAACTCCCCATTATTTTCTGCTGGCCCTTATTTAGGATGCGTGATGAGAAAATATCCCACTTTCTTTTTCTTTTAAATGAAACACACACATCCTGACGCAACCTTCGATTCATCTTTGCTGACAGCGAGGGCGTTCTCTCTTCCTCCTGCAGAGGTTACAGCGAGCAGACACTTCCTGTTTTACATCACAGCTCGATAAAGAATAAGTCTGGTGTTATTCTGCGTGTTTCTACTCGTCACTAGATCTCAGAGACGAGGGGCGCGATGGCTCCACCTGGACTGCTCTTCAATTTAACATGAAGCTACAGGAAGTTTTGGCCTCGACTGCAACAACAGGGCCAGCTCTGTAAATTAAGAGTCGGTGTTTCAACTTAAAAGCCCTCTAGATTTTCACTATTGGTTTTGAGCTCGTCTTGTTTGGTGGGTTTGGTGATGGTGACTTCAGGGCTGTTTCTGGTTAAACAAAAAGGATCTTACTCTTTAACACAAAGCTCTACCCCTCCAGGGATCCTTTCATAATGCTGTCAGACACTTAGAATAACATCTGAGCCTGTCAGTGACAAAAACAAACACTGACGATGGTCACACGGCAGCCTGTTTCACCTCGTCATACTGAACCAATGTCACTTAGACACAGGGAGATATTAAAACAGGGTCCAGGTTGAAACATACTGTAATCACAGTTTAATCGTGCTGCAGATTTGACGCTCAGATATTAAACTGAGACTTTTAAAGATGTGAGAGTGCAGCCGTTGCCCTGCTGTGTCCGTCCTGTGTGCTGAGTGTTGGAGTCGGTGCTCAGTGTGGATGCAAAGCCGCAGTCAGAGTCTCTGAGTCCTGAACTCTGCTCCTCTGAGAGGACGCCGGGCCAGATGCAGGTTATTGAAATGAAATGGATCTACTCTAAATCTGCTTTCCTCCCCCTGCTGCCCGCCGCTCTACCAGCGCCGAGGAAGAGGAGGCGAGGAAGAGGAGGCAAGAGGGGAGAAGCCAAGTCCTCCTGAGGCATGATGGGATTAGTGGCGGGGGGCTATAGAGCGATTGCGGCGGCCCTGGATGGAGAGGTTCAGGTGTAGCGGCTCACCCCTGTAGTTAAAGAGATTATCAACAATGAAGATAATCTTTGGAAAAGTTCCTGCACTCCAGACACCAGCAAAACTCTGCAAACAAATTCCCAGAAAAGGCTTTTTATTGTATAAGTGTTGTGCAGGCGGGCAGCAGTACAGGTGGCCGCGAGCTCACCCTGTGATCCACTCGCCTCCACAAACTCAATAACACACACGGGAGGGATGATAGGCTTTTATATTAAAAGCCATATATTCTGATTAATTCCTCTCTTTGTGAATTCCTCGCTTTAAGAAGAAGAAGAAGAAGAAGAAGAAGACGGTGACGGCCGTCTCTTGGAGCACAGAGGCAGACAGAGAGCTGCACGTTACAGCATGTTTTACATTCAGCTCATTTAACTGATGTTTTACATGACAAATACTCGTCATACTAAACATGCTGCTGTGATTTAGAGTCACGGACGTCCATCAGCTTTGATTCATGACTGCGCTATTTGAAAATCTCTGATGACTGACCCAACGCCCAGGAGCTAATAGTCTGAGTCAGGTGGTTCACAGCAGATAATCAGAGGACGTTCAGACTACATCTACAGCTCAGAGCGTTTCAGAAATGTTTAATTCCAGCTCCCACTGTACGAGGAAATCATCTGCTATGTAGAGCTCACAGCTCACAGCTCATGTGCTCACACTGTAACGGTCACTTCCTGGAAGAAAACCGGCGACTGATTTTAACTGTGGAGATCTGTGACATCAGCAAACTTGATTTGATTTCAAACTGATTTCTGTTTTCATTTTCAGCCGTAACTGTGACAGTTAAAGATATATAGTAAACACGTGTCTGCTGTTTCTGCTTTTATGTTCTATGTTGCTTTACTGTCATCTCTGATAAACCAAATCTACCAGAACAGAAGCCAGTGTTAATTCTGACAGGTATTTTGGATTTAGTTTAAGTCTTGGAACAAAAATATTAGTTTTAGTCACATTTCAGTCATTTTTATTCTACATAGTTTTAGCTGACAAAATTCAAAACATTGTAGTTTTTTCAGTTGATGAAAATTCACAACGGTTTAGATGACAACAAGCCAAAATGTTTTTGTCGTCGAAATTCAAAATGTTTTAGCCTACAAAAATTTTGAATTGATTTTATCGACAAAAATTCAAAATGTTGTAGTCGACGAAAATTCAGAATGTTAAGGTTGATGAAAATTTTAAAACATTTTAGTTGACAACAAGTCAAAATGTTTTAGCCTATAAAAATTTTCAATTGTTTAGTCGACAAATATTCAGAACATTGTAGTCTCTGAACATTTAAAACTTTAAGTCAATGTAAACTCATAATGTTTTAGTCAACAAAAATTCAAAATGTTTAGTTGACAAAAATTCAAAAAAATAAAAAATTACTGACAAAAATCTGAAACATTTTAGTCGATTAAAATTCATGACTTTTAGTCGTCATGTTTTCTATATGTTTTTTTTCTCTTTAAACTGATCCAGTGAAGCTGATTCATGTATCAGAAACTAGAATCAAGCTGACAGGTTGTATTAAAATTTCATTTAGACAATTTTTTTCTACAAGTGAGTAGTGCGGCTCAGATATCGGGTCAGAATCCAAATCTCTTCTCTCTTCTGACCGGCTCATATTAAGTTTGAAGACCAACCAATCAAAAATGACAAATGACGACCTGTGACCGAGACACAATACATTTTTTCTCCCTAAAAAAAAGCCTTTTTTTTGGTCAAAATGTGATTTTTTTTTCTCAAAATCTTAAATTTCTTGAAATATTCCAATGCACCCAAAATATTTTGAATTTACTGTCAACCTAGTTCGTACTTTTTTTTTCTTTTTTTTTTCAAATTAAGAATCTCAAAATCATTCTCGGGTTTTCTCAAAATATTACTTTCTGAATTTTCTTAATGAACTGAAACATTGCAGCTCAAAAGTACCTTTTATTGTCAAAATGTTTATTTTTTTCTTCAAAATCTTAAATTTTACATGAAATATTTCAATGCACTTAAAAAAATTTGAATTTATTCTCAACCTAGTTATTACTTTATTTATTTATCCTTGAAAAAAATCAAAACTCAAAAGCGCTCTTGGGTTTTCTCAAAACAATTTTTTCTGAAATCCTACATTTTTCTTGAAATTTTAATTATTTGTTTCTTCCCAAACTATTGCAATGTTTTTCTCAAATATTGTGACTTTGTTCTCAAACTATTTTCACATTATTCTTTAAATTTGAGGAATAAAATATCCCGATTATGTTTCCCTAACGGCTGCCCTTATGCTCTATACCTGCTGGTGGAACAGCAGCGAGCTGGGAGGTGATGTCGTTCAGCACCATCTTATATAACACACCTTTAAATCCATGTGAGCTTTAGTTCATCACTGTGTGATGATGAAACAGGGATGAATCTGAACACAGACCTGGTGGATAAAACATCATCAGCAAGTTTCGAGAGTTTGAGGGAAAAACACAAACATGTAAATAAAGCTGTAAACACGCTCCTTTAAATTCCAGAGATGAAATGTAATTATCTGATAAAGACAAATTAATATTCACAGCTCAGCTCCGTCAAACGGCTCAGAATATATTTCATTTTGGAAAATCAGAGGAACACTGATGTTTTGTGTCCACATAAAGTCTGCAGCTGCTTCGCTCGTCCTCACTTCTGCATATTTATTGGAACATTTTGGGACGAACGGCGATCAAAGTGGTTCATTTACGCCGTTTATGTATCAGAGGAGAACTGTGTTTCTGGGTTATGAGGGATGTTGTGAAGGCGGCAACTTTGGAGCGTCATGAAATGGGGGACCATCTGTGATATTCCTGTGCTGCAGAAAATAACTGTTAATGTCCGTATGTCTGCACACAGGCAGGTCTGTGAAGCACCACACTTTACCTCGGCTCTCTCGGATCGCTGAGGGGATCAGAGACATGGAATAACTTTAGGATCCTTTCACACCTGATCTGTTGGTTCGGGTTCAACGAGCTCGGCTGCGTCTGTTTGGTTTGTTCAGGCTGAGACCACCTGAAGTCCAATGCACTTGGTGGTTCATGTGAAAGCAAAGCAGACAGACCACAGGACTTTACTGTAATACATGTGTGACTTTAGCAGAGCTGCAGCTGACCATAATTTTCATCGCAGACTCAGTTCACACTCCGAGGTGACGTCTTCACACGTCTCGTTTTATTAGACCTTACAGTCCAAAACAAAGAGATCGTTTAAGATGATATGTGACAAAGAAGAGCAATAAAAAAGAAGAGCAGGAACTGAAAATTAATTTGTTACATTTTTGCTTGAAAACGACTGAAATACGAAACCCTGAGGTGAAAAATAAAAATTGTGGGGGCAATGTCGGCCAAAACGTTTATCTCCAACATGTAAGGTAAAAAACAATCTTTGAGAGTAGCAACAAAAGAGCAATTTGTAAACCCGGCCTGTTGGTGTGTATTTTTGATATGTGAGGTCGGCTAATCAGAGTTTATTGGTGGTGTTGTATCAGTAACATTACTGCAGAAAAACATGAATCTCTCACAAAACAGCTTTACTACACCAAAAAGTTTATCTCTTATGTAGATCTCATGGGAGATAGATAACATCTCGTAGAGATACTGTCTCCTACATAAGTGACAACCTTAGGTCTGGCCAACATTTCCCATAAATGTTTTTTCAATATCTCATACGTAGAAGACAACAGATATTATCTCTTATGTAGAGGACAACATCCCATATGTTACAACTAATATCCTCTGAGATACCATCCAATGCGTAGGAGACATGTTCTCCTACGCAGGAGATAAACTTGGCCAACATTGCCCACATTTCTTTTCCAAGATCTTCTACGCAGAAGATAACGTCCTATATTTAGGAAACAATTTATTTTCTCTCTTATGTAGAAGACGACATCCCATACCTAGAGGGGAATATCGTCTGAGACATCATCCCATGCCTAAGAGACAATATCCTGCACGTAGGAGACATTATCTCCTTTGTAGGAAATAACCTTAGAGGAGATAATATCTTAAGAGATATCATCCCATATGTAGGACACATTTCTCCTACGTAAGAGATAACCTACGCTTTGGCCAACATTTCCTATAATTTTTTTTTAATATCTCATACGTAACAGACAATATTATATATGCAGATGACAATGGATATTATCTCTTCTGTAGACAACAACATCCCACACACAGAAGATAACATCTTCTGAGATATCATCCCGTATGTAGATGACATTATCTTCTATGTAGGACATAAACTTAGGTTTTGGACAAAATTGCTTGCAAATTTTTCTACTTCAATATTTCATACATAGGAGATAACATCCCATACATATAAGACAGTATGTTGTAAATAGGAAATATTGTGTCCTATGTAGGAGAACAACTAAGGTTTTGGCCAACACTGCCCGCAAAAATCCTTTTTCCATCATGCCTGCATGTGTACATTTTGAATTTGAACCTCATTATTAACCTCTTGACATTTCTGGCATTGTGTAAAGTTGGTTTTTACACTTTCTTGATCATTGTTATTGTTTATATTTATCAAATATATTTAACAGTGTCTCTATGGATTTTTCTATGGAGAGACAAACTTCTATTAACAAAATGGTTTTTAAGTTTCAATTATAGTCATAAAACATTTGTTCAACCAACAATAACCTTCTGTTTTTGTTTCTTTACGGATCATTCTGACTGATAATAATAATTCTGTGATACTGTTGCAACCCTACATAGGAGATAATTTGGGTTTCAGCTGACATTGCCTACAATTTTTCCACCAAATATTTCCGACAACTTAGGTTTTAGCAAAGTTACCCTTAAAAAAAAGTTTTTATCTCGTCTCTCAGAGATTTCATACAGATCATCAAAAGAAGTGCTGATTGATTTTCTGTTGATCAACCGTTTAATTTTATGGTATGTGTACATTTTGAATTACTGTATATTTTTACCTCTTTACATTTCTGGCATGGTGTAAAGTTGGTTTCTGCACCTTTCTGATCATCTTTATTGTTTATATTGTCTTTGATTTGCACTCTTTCCTACCTGTTATTGCAACAGTTGCAACACTTTCCATCAGTTTTATCTTACTGATTGATTTTAAAAAAATAAACTGAGCTGTTGAGAAAGTGATCTCTCAGTCTGTACAAGTGTTTATACAAGGTTGTTTTGAAATCGTGGTGATACCAACACACTGTGAAGAGTTAAAATAACTCCAATTAATCAGATGTTATCTTTTGTCAACTGCTTTGTAAAATTCAGATCTTGAGGAAATAAACCACCGTTTTCTGTGTGTTTCAGCAGTAACCTTTATTCCTGCAGTATTATACTACAAGATGTTTCTGTCTGTCACAGTTTTTAACGCTTTACTGGAGCAATGTGCGAGAAAAGAAGAGCCAATACTGAGTTATTGGTGCTGATTAGTAATGTGATCATCCAGTGGTGTAGAGCTGTTCATCATCGATCAATCGTTTCATCTATAAAATCTTAATAATTGTTAAAGTTGCAATCTATCTCAATTCTCTATTTCAATAACCAATAAAAAATACTCTTTTGCATAAACACTGTAGGTATTTTAAAAAGTGAAATAAGTTTGATGCAAGTGTAAGTTTGTGGTGTCGGTGAGGCTGAGTGCTGCAGAGGCAGGAGGGTGAGGAGGGTGAGGAGGGTGAGGAAGATGAGGAGGGTGAGGAGGGGGTTTGAGGATTCAACAGCAGACGGCTGTGAGAAAAACACACAAGCTCATACACCAGCGATTCAAATCAATTTCAAAGCAGAGCCGGAAGAAATTTCTGTACCAATGAGCCCAGGGTTCCTCGTTTGGAGAAGAACAAGTACACACAAGTAGAAGAAGAAATAACCAGAGGAAAAAAAAAAACTTCTCCGGATTCCAACTTGCAAATAAAAAAGCAAAGCAATCAATCATGTCGGAGAGCCCTCATTCCTGGCCGCTCCTTCCAGGCAGCGGCAGAATGAAATGGGACAAGACTAGAATATGCAAACTTATTCGCTCTTTCTGGACGGCTGAGAGGTGGAGGGGGTGACGGAGGAGGGAGGGGGGTCCGGAAAGATAAATGGGCATTCCTGAGGACGACACGGGGGCCTGTTAAAAGTTTACTGTCACAAACACTAATTAATCACCGCAGCAGCTGGCTATTAATCATATATTAATGAGATGGTCTCTTTACTTTGGCCCGTCCAGGCCTCCTCTTGGCCCCGTGGCCCCTGGAAGCCTCGCTGAGCAGAAAGCATCCAGGACTCAATTAATCTTCCTGCACCTCGGCAGACAGACACCTTCAGAGGAAGCAGGCAAACAGCGAGGACATTTAAAGTGTTTCAGAGGGGATGTTTGGGGACAGTTAATCACCTGCAGCCAGGATCATATTATTTATTATATCTTCATCACATGTTTCATCTTTTCTCTCAGACGGACGCAGATGAAATGGACCTGGCAGATTATTTGGAGCGATGCCGCTTTGATTGTTGGAGGTGCACCTTGGAAACACACTCACTGATGTTGAATGGAAGCTGCTGTTGTGGTCGACCTCGCTGCTCACACTGCACTCTGGGTAACCAGGGGCTGAGACGCAGATATTTTACACAGCGACAGCTCATGGACACATTAAGACCAACTGGACGGAGACTCAAAACCAAACTTAAGAAAAAGTAATAACAGCACAGTTTATTTTAAAGGTTAACATTGTTTTTTTTTTTTTCCATCCTGGACTCTATTTTTACATGATTTCTTTGTTCTTAGTGATTAATGGGAACAACTATTTTTTAACTGATTCAGTGTTGAAAGAGAGTGTGGCAGCAGTGAAACACGCTGTAACCACAACGTCTGTCCACTAACAGTGTTTGTTTTTGTCACTGACAGGCTCAGATTGTTATTCTAAGTATCTGACATTATGAAAGGATCCCTACAGAGATAGAGCTTTGTGTTAAAGAGTCAGATCCTTTTAGTTTAACCAGAAACAGCCCTGGGCGTCATATGTTCCTGACTGGGTCTCAACGCTCATTGGCTATTGTAGCGCAGATTGGTTACTGAGCTTCATATTTTTTAACTCTTGCAAATAAGCCAATGACGCAAAATCGCGCTCATGTGTGTGCTCTTGCGCGAGACCGTGAGACATGGGCACCGCCTTCATGTGTGTTCACGTGCTTTCGCTGGTCTCGCGTGCACACACGTGAGCGCGATGCCCAGAGAGGCAGTCAGAGCTACAGGCTACAATGAGGATAAAAACAGAGTTCAAATGACGTTTTTCCAAACAGCTTTTTATGTCGGGGCTTCAGGACACTTGGATCACTACGGACGAGCAGTATGGAGATATTTTGTGGTTTCAATTATGTGTTTTTGGACGTTCAGCCTCCATTAGGTGGAGTTGTGCTGCTACCTCCTCTCCCCTTGGATCTCCTTAATTCTACTCTAAAAAAGGGAAAACACTCAGAAAACAGTAAAAATTTAGCCCAGTTTATTGTTAAGTATTTGAAACATTGTCCCAAAAAATATCGTGTGCATTACGAGCCCTTTGAAGCCTTTAAAAAATCCATTAGTTTCCATATAGTGACAGAGTGCTGAATGACGGGTGAGCAGCTCCTGTTTGTACTCATGCACGTACAGACGACCGTCACTGGATCACTGAGATAATAAGGAAAACTTAAAGAAATGAAGATTCTCAGCTGTCTGAGCTCTGCAGTGGTTTATGGTTTATGGAGGTTTATTCTGGATGGACATCAGATATGATGAGAAGTCACACTGAATGATATCAACATGTGTTTCATGTGTGTGTTCACATCTCTCTCCGTTATGATGACAATTATTTCTTGTGTTTTTATGTTAACTGGCTCCTTAAACCTCAGGAATATCAAACATCAGGCGCCTGACGGCGAGCGTGAACCAGCAGCTCGCTTGTTTCCTCAGAACACACAATCAGCAGGAAGGTGTGGTCGCTGTGGTTTTTATGACTTCACGTCTTCTCACGGACATGAGTAACTGCGCAGGCTGATTTAGATATCAAACACAGAATGACATCAGTTTCCTCCGCTTCAATCTCGCCTGTCGTTCGGCTTTGTTACTCAGAATATTAGAGAATAAAATATGGCCGAGGTGTGACAGGCTGAGATTGCTGTGTGACGTGTTGCTGAGGGTGAAGCGGAGGAACGAGGCAGAAACACACTTCATGATGTTCCTTCACTTATTTGTGTGTTTCAGCAGTTTGCTGTTGAACAGGATTTTACACTCAGTGAATGAAGACGTCTAAACACGTTGTAGTGCGACGACCACGGAGCTACACCGTACGTTATGTTCACAGCCGAGGCAACATATTATAACATAATATCATCCGCCTGCAGAGCCAGAGAGCCAACGTTTTAGATCCAGGGTTTGCTGGAGGCTGTTTGGGGAGGACGCTCGTCATATTTTTCCCCGGGGGTTTCGTGTCCCTGTACTTCGGATCGGCAGACTTGTTCCTCCAAATCATCAATTTCAGCACTAATCCAAGTCTAAGTGCCAACAGATGGCAACGTTTTGAATCAATATTTTAAAGTGGAAATAGACATTTTTTCAGCTAACTTAGCAAGCGTGCTAGGTGCGCTAGCTAATGCTGGCAGCCAGAAACAAACAACTATGATTCATTGTCTGATAACTTACACAAAGAACACATTGTCTTGCAGTGGTCCTTCTGCAATGAACAGTGGTTGAAGTTACTATATTCTGTTATGATCTGGGTGTCGATACACAGACGCTAGGTAGCAACAGGACAACTAGCTAGTTGAAATGTCGCCTACTGTAAAGTGATTGGCTGAATTAAAAAGTGATATGTGTTTGATTGACAGGGGACTGTGAGCCTCCAGTTGGCCACATTAAAAATGACTGACAGGTGGTTACTCTGGACCGCCCATTTTAGCAGTAATCAAAGTCAAAGTATCATCAGACGGAGACGTTTTTAATCAACACTTTCAAGTGAAATAGAAAACTTTTCAGCGAGCTAACGCTGCAGCCAGAAACAAGTATCTCTGCTGCATCGTCTGTTTGTCATCTAAACAAAGAACACGTCTCCTTGGAGCGGCCCTCCTAAGATGAACTGTGGTGACAGGTGCTACATTCTCTATTGATCCATGATTAAGCAGCTGATGAGGAGACAGCATTAGGTAACGAGCTAATGCGCTAGCTAGCAGAAAAACCTCTACCTCCACTTTAAACAAGCATTTGTAATGCAAGGCTAACGTTATTTTATTATGATCTCAAATATATATTTAGCAATTTCCGTCCCTAGAATATAAACCCAGGGTCTGGTACTCACGTGTGCACGTCTAAAACAGCAGCTCTCTGGCTCTGCAGGGGAATGTTTCTCATGTAGCTCTAGAGATGGTCCGCCATTTTGGTTCAGACTAAAACCGCTCAACAGCTGTTGGATGGACTGTGATGAAATGTGGTTCATCATTCGTTTCCGTTAACTTTTTGCAGCAGCTCTGCAGAGACAGACCTTCACTTAGGGCTCTGCAGCAACTCAACTTCAGCCAGAACAAGGCCCACTGATCCTTGACCTGCCCGAGTGCCCTGGATGTAGCGTGTGCGCTAGCTGGCTAGGCTAGCAGTTTACCAATGTTTCCAGCCTTTATGCTAAGCTAGGCTAACCACATCCTGACATCCATCGCTTCCAGACAGAAAGAGAAAATGTTCAACCTTCCTTTAACCTGCTCTTTAAAATCATCACTGTATCAGGCTGACAGCAGTGTGTGTGTGTGTGTGTGTGTGTGTGTGTGTGTGTGTGTGTGTGTGTGTGTGTGACCTGTGAGCTTCCTCTGCAGAAATGTTTATCACACGTTGGGCATTAATAAACTGGAGGAGTGCATTAAACAGTGCAGGTGTCAGTGCATGCTGATGGAGAGAGCTGCAGTATTGTCCCTGCTGTATGCAGATCAGCCTGAGGGTCAACTACTGCACGCACATACTAATGCACACACACACACACACACACACACACACTGATACTGTATGAAACAGCAAAAACTCGCTGTGACAACAAGCAGCAGGTCGACTATATGCAGCTTGATACAGAGATAAGACACAACATTCACAGGTCACCTGGAAACACCTGGTGTGTTTCTGACCCTCAGAGTTTGAATCATTTAATAAAGACAGCTCACATTTTTGGAAACATAAGAAAATATGGTGTGCAATGTGTTACAACAGATACTTGTTTATAAAAGTGAGTTTTTTGCACATTTCTCCTACAAAAGTGGTTTAATTTCTTTCAAAAACATGGTAGTTAACTGTTGACTCCAAGTGAGCATTAGTGCCAATTTTGAGGAAATTCCATCAAATTTTTCTTGAGATATCACACTCACAAGACTGAGACGGACTCAAGGCCACAATGACCTTTGACCATCAAAACCTAATCAGTTCATCATTGAGTCCAAGTGGACATTTGTGTCCAATTCTAAAAAATTACCTCTGCGTCTTCTTGAGATATCGTGTTCACAAGAATGAGACAGACGTGATGTCAAAGTTACCTTTGACCACCAAAATCATATTAGTCCATTGTTGAGTCCAAGTGGATGTTTGTGCCAAATTTGAAGAAATTCCCTTTAAGTGTTCTTGAGATACCACACTCACAAGAATGAGACGGATTCAAGGCCAAAAAAACACTGACCACCAAATCTAATCAGTTCATACTTGAGTCCAAGAGGATGTTCGTGTCAAATTTGAAAAAAATTACCTCTAGGCGTTCTTGAGATATCACATATACGACAATGAGACCTTTGACCTAAAAAATCTAATACATTCATTCTTACAGTCCAAATTACCTCCAGACGTTCTTGAGATATCACATTCAAGAGAATGAAATGAAAGCCATGACTATCACTGGTCTGGAGGCATAAATATTACAAGAAAATCACCTACAATTAATAAACAAAGAATTAAACATTAAAAACAGCTTGAAAAATGTAGAATTAAAATAATTTATAGTTTTCTGCATATTTTCCTCTAGTTTTTTAAAATCTACTACTAATTTTCTCTCTTTTTAAAAACTATTTTTCAGGGGTTTTGTCAGCTTTTACTAGTTTTTTGCAATTTGTTGGACATTTCCTGTCACGTTGCTCATTGCACCACCTTTTCACTTGTGTATTCTGGAAAAACTGTACGAGGTTTTCACAGTACGATAACCTTCTCAAATTCCTGGTCTTGGCAAAATGTCAGCGTTCCAGACTTTAGTCTTTTTAAAGACCTTAAGTAAAAGTAAACATGGAGACACGTCCGGGGTCACTTTGTTGTAAGTGAAAAAATATCACAACATCCGCTAACATCAACTGTGAGTTTGTCCTGTGGGATCAATAAAGCTTTATTTTGAGTTTAATCAGTGGCGTTTTAAGACATCCTGTAACTGTTAGTCTGAACCAGTTTAAACTGGATCTCTTTCAGTTGTTGGTCGGACACAGACGAAGCATTTTTCCTGATTCATAATTGAAAAACGAATGAAACAAATAATCCTCCTGTACGTGTCCTGTGGAAGCTGCCGGCAGCTCTGTGGCCGTCGCCGCTCTCCTCCGCCGACGCCTCATTAAGTGAATGGAGCTAAATGAAGCGTGGCTTCACTTTACACCTGCACGATCCGCAGGAGAATAAAGCAAATGGAGTGTGAAGTTACAGAGCGCCGTCCGCACAAGTTTAACACACAGGCTGACAGACTGTTGCACTCAAAGTCTCAACTAATGGGCCCCGAAGGAGCTCAATGATTTCACATCGTGCACCTTAGATGACCAGAAATTTCCCTTCAGAACTCCAAATCCTCGACATCAATAACTCCGGTTTCTTTCAGTGCTGAGGTGTTTCCTCCAGAGAGATGAAGAATGCTTCGGTCCCACAATCAACACTTGATGATGCTGTGATTGTGGAGCTGCTCGGAGTTCATGTACACAGGTTTGGAAATGGCCTGAGACTCACGGCTCCCCTGACGCCCGAGGCCTGCTGTTTAATTAGGTTTTAAACGTAGCAGCGTGCAGACGGGCCGCTCTGTGCAGGTCACAGTCTCGCATGTTGGAGGACACCATTTGTCTTTTAAGAAGACGTGTGGTAAACGTAACATGAAGTGTTGATGTGTGAGTGCGTGTGTGTGTGTGAGTTTAAACTGTGGGCACAAAAAGCACTTGGTTAACATAAGGAAAAGATCATGTTTTAGTTTAAAATACCAATGTTTGGTGGCACAAACGTTGCTGGGAGACACAAGGATGTGTCACTAAAAATCACCCAAGACTGGTAAAATAAAATACACCCAGGTTCAGTGGCTAAAACACGTTTGGTGGCTCAAAAGCAGCTAGAAAAGCAGGAAGTGTCAGTGAAAAACACCTTGTTTCTTTGCCAGAAACACAGCTAGGAAACAGGACAATGGGCTGGTTTAGTGGCTAAAACACCCACAGCTGGTGGCACAAAAGCCCCTGGAGAAGCAGGAATGGGACGATGAAAAACGCCCAGGTGTGGTGGCTAAAACGCCACTAGAAGACCTAATAACATCGAGGTTCAGGGCACAAAACATGCAAGAAAACACTGCAATGTGCTGCAAAAAATATGCAGGTTTAGTGGCTAAAACATCCATGATTGGTGCAAAAGCAGCTGGAAAAGCAGGGGTGGGACGGTGAAGTTCAGAGCCACGTTTTTTGGTGTTTGTCCTGGTGGCTACTTCCATTATTTTTAAATGCAGACTTATATTCCAGTATTACTCCATATATTACAATTAGACAAAGGTCACATGAACAGCATATTCCGTCTGGATATTCTGACTCTGGCCTCATTCTGAACGTAGTATTTTCCAAAGACATCAGGGATATGTTGATATTATTCAGATTTTAGGAACATTATGAACATGCTCCATATTTTGACGTGATGCACAACATGTTAGGACACGTTAATCAGAGTAATCACGGCTGCATGTAAACAGGAATATTAGTGGAATATTCATTTTATTAGACATGTAAACAGCTTCGTAGGAATATTGTCTTTTCAGGAAAGCAGCATGTGAACGTGGCCACACTGAAGCTGACGACTACAAACACTGTGAACACCTGCTCAGTCTTAATGTCATGACTGAGAGTTCTCTGTCCCTTTAAGCAGACCTCTGTGTTCAGGGAACACATCAGAAATGTAAAGTCGTCCTCCACATGAGTCTAAGTAACCCCCCCCCCCCCCTCCTGTCTTTGAATGATCCTTGTTGATCCCCTTTTAAACTGAGAAGTTATGGACGGGACTCAAAGCCGATCAGAGACAAATGATCATAATTAAGCACTCAGGCAGCCATCGGAATAATCAGGGCATGTAAAACCACAGGCCAAAACTGAATCCCATTTCCATCAATGACCTCCAGACTGTGACACTTATCTGTAATAACGGCCCCCAAGTGGAGGGATGACATAATAAACATGCGACCCCGTGGCCAGGTTTGTCACAGAGACGTCCTTTAACTGCAGAGACACTCTCTAATTGGTTTGCCTCTCTCACAGCCACAGCGGCCCGCCCTGTAATTACCCACCAAAAGCAGGCGTGGAGCGTGCGGGCGCGAGGCGCGGAGGTCCGAGCTGATGGGTGCACTCGCTGTCCTCCGGTACATTACCCGAGGATCACCTGAGGGGGGTGACACAGATAGATCTCCCTCATGTGCCCCATGGGGGAGTGTGATGGCTTAAAAGCAAGGTAGCCACGGGAGACCCATTGACCTGAGGACAAGAGATGGAGGGTGGGGGGGTGATGGGGACAGAGGACGGTGGTGGTGGTGGTGGTGGGGGGCAGTCATCTGCTGTCAGTGGGTCTCTGCAGTCAGTCACTGCTGCTTTAATCAAGGACACACTGCTGCAGGACGTCTGAGCCGCACAACACAGAAACCTGGTCTGAAGGTAACTGTGAGGCGTTCACTGTCTGCACCGTGCATCAGAAAGAAATGTGGATGACAGGTGCTGCATTCACTGGCCCCACTCCTACACAGGATGTATGAAACCTTTCCCACATAAACTGGTCTTTATAAAAGGACAGAGTGTCACCAGTCATTACTGTTCTGCTCTCTGAGCTTCAACGGTCTGATTTTAAAGCAGATTAAGGCTGAAACAGCTTTTCTTCACAAGCACTTGGTTTGGTTCAAAGTGAGGTTTATTTAAAGAATCAGTATTCAATCAAGATCATTATTCCCTTTTTAATAATAATGATAATAATAATACCTTCTTTTTATATATTTAATACCTTTTATTATGTTTTGTAATTCCATTTCTTATATGTGATCTGTTATCTTATATTTCTATCTTGTCTTGTGTTTATTTATATGTGATATCTTCCCATGTCATATGTTCTTATGTTGTGTTATATGTCTTGACCTTAGCTTTCATGCTTCAATGCTTATACCTGCAGTACTTTCTTATCTTATGTGTTCTTATGGTTAAGTATTTGCCTTACATGTTTAAATATATGTAATATCTCCTTATCTTAAATGTTTTTATATATGTAATACTTCCTTATCTTGTGTTTTTATATATGTAATACCTTATCTTATGTTTTTATATATGTAATACATTATCTTGTTTTTATATATGTAATACATTATCTTGTGTTTTTATATATGTAATACTTCCTTATCTTATGTTTTTATATATATAATACTTCCTTATCTTATGTTTTATATATTTAATACTTCCTTATCTTGTGTTTTTATATATTTAATACTTCCTTATCTTATATGTTTTTATACTTCCTTATCTTATGTTTTTATATATATAATACTTCCTTATCTTATGTTTTTATCTTATATGTTTTATATATGTCATACCTTACCTTATATGCTCTCATCTGTTCTTTTGTCTTATGATTTCATATAAGTAATACCTTCTTACCTTTTATGTTTTTATATATCTAATACCTTTTGATCTTACATGTTCCACCTCATCTCATATGTCCTTTATATGTAATACCCACCTATCTTACACGTTTTTATATTTCATCTTGTCTTATATGGTTTTGTATATGTAATGACTTAAGTGTTTTTCATGTATGATTTTTTTCTTGAAGCACGTTGAGTCTCCGTCTGTCATATGAAGTGTGCTGTATAAATAAACTTGACTTGACCTCAGGCTGACTTCAGACCAGAGATATCTGTGGGTGATGTGATGACCTCATAGTCAAAGATCATTACTTTCGGTTGTCGTGGAGCAGAAGTAACATAAAATGGAAATACTCAGGTGAAGTATAAGCATGTTAGAATTATGCTTTGTTAAATGTACTAAGTTAAATGTCAGAGCTGGTTGTTGGTAACTTCCTGTGTGAAGCAGTGTGTTGGTGCCTCTGTATGTCGGGGGACCACGACCTGAGCCGGACTGCCAGAGAGGATGATGGGAACTCTGTGTGTGTGTTTGTGGAGGTCTCAGAACAAACTGGAGTCTGTGTGGTAACGTTAACATTAATGTTATGATTGGTTGGGTAGAGGGCCTTTGATGACATGCTTAATGAGAGGTCTGAGGGAGCAGCTCAGCAGGGTGAGGGGGGAGACCTCCCACATCAAACAGCGACCCCCGTCTCCCCCTCTGACTCCCCCCTCTCCCCGAAGACACTCTGTCTGTCTCTGTGAGTGTCGTCCTGCACAGAAACTGAGGGTTGTGTTACAGCTGCAACACAAAGCTGCTTCAATATTCAAGACACTGAAGGTTCGGTAACTAAAACATGGAGGCTTCACACACAGAAGATCTATACAATCAGCACAGTTTCAAGATTAGAGTCACCAATGCAGCATCTGACCAAATGTCTCCCCTTCTGTTCCTGAGATATGACGTTAAAACATGATGATGTCACAGTCAAGCTCAGTAATAGACAGAAAACATTATGGCGTCACAGTCATGATGACCTTTTAGATAAAGAATGTCATCATCATCATATCTTATCAGTCATTTGTGTGAAATTTAGTGAAACGACAAAATTCTAATCACCTCATCCTTGACTCAAAGTTTGTGCCAAATTTAATCAAATTCCTTTATGGAGTTCTTCGGATATTGTGTTCACGAGAATACGATGGACACAAGGTCACACTGACCACTGAACACCACATTCCAATCTCCTCATCCTTGACTCAAAGTGCACGTTTGTGCCAAATTTGAAAAAAAAAAAAAAATTCCTTGCGGTGTTCTTGATATATTGCATCTGAATGAATGCAATGGATGCAAGGTCACACTGACCTTTGACCACCGTATGTGCCAAAATTGAGGAAATTTCCTCAAGGCCTTTCTGACATATCACATTGGCGAGATTGAGACTGACAAAAGGTTACAGTGACACTGACCTTTGACCACCTAAGTCAGTTCGTCATGGAGTCCAAGTGAAGGTTTGTGCCAAATTCTAAGAAATTCCCTCAAGGTGTTCTTGAGATATTGTGTTTACAAGAACAAGACACGTGAAATCACAGTTATCTTTGAGCACCACATTCTAATCACTTTATCCTTGACTCAAAGTGGACATTTGTGCCAAATTATAAAATATTCACTTAAGGTGTTCTCGAGATATCATGTCAAATCAGTTAATCGTGAAGTCCAAGCGGATATTTGTGCCAAATTTGATAACACTTCCTCAAGGTGCTCTTGAGATATTGCATGAGGTATCGAGATGTGCTGCCTGTGAGGTCACAGTAACCTCTGACCACTAATTCTAATCATTTTGTCCATGACTCAAAGTGGATGTTTGTGTCAAATCTGAAGAAATTCCCTCTAAGTTTTCTTGATATATCATGTTTGCGAGAATGAGACAGACGGACAGATGGAAACCCAAAAACACGATGCCTCTGGCCGCGGTTGCATGAACACAAAACACAAAAATGTTGCATTTGTTGAACAGGAAAAATGGGCATTTGTTTGTTGGGATGAAGGGTTGTCGTAGCAATGGGCTGTTGGAGTTGTCGGAACAATGGGTTGTCAGTGGTGGTACAGCTACAGCAGCCTTCTGCAATGAGCGCTGCAGACCGTAAGTTTCCCGACGGTGTTCGGTTCTTTCTTTGGACCGCTGCAGTCCACGCTTTGCACTGGTTCGTGTCTTTAGGGAAGCGAAAGACTTTTATTTCTGACATTAAGTTTGTACCTTGTGGAAGGGAACAACTTACCATTGAGCAGTGACGCTAATTTCGTGAACATTTTCATGCTGCAGGGTTGCATAGATTGGAATACTGCCGTCAAGTATAAGTACATCAAAACTGTACTTAAGCACAGTACTTGAGTAAATGTACTCTGTTACATTCCTCCGCTGTCTGTTTGTCAAACATGATGATTGATGATCATACGAGTCAAATAAACTGTCAGCTCTCCGTGTTATTGCACAAGTACAAACACAGCTATTCATGTGTGTGTGTGTGTGTGTGTGTGTGTGTGTGTGTGTGTGTGTGTGTGTGTGTGTGTGCGCGTCCCGCTCTCACAAGTTTACTCAGCTTGGGAATTACATGTTACAGATGGCGGCTCGGCGAGGGGAGCGGGCTCTAATGTCACAGGGGGAAAATATTATTGCAGGGCTGACCTCCGTTTGAAAGTGCTCTGAGTGAGTGAGTCCTGTCGTCCTGACCTCACAGGACTTCTGCCAACACTCCAACTCCACTCTCACATTAACGGGAAAGTATGAATCCGTAACGATGACAGACAGGAAGTGCACACAGACACCTGAGTGTTCGTAAAGAAGCGGAACAAAAGGTTTGTTCTCAGGTCAGAGACGTGAAGTGTCTATTTGAGGAGACCACAGCGTGTTTTCTCTACGAGCAGAAATCCCTGTGGTATTTTCTTTTGACCACGCTCCGCTGCTCCACAAATTAACATCAAAGTGTGTCTGCTGAAGGAAATGCTTGGGAAGTATATTTTAAAACTCAGTGTGACTTCACTCTCCTGCCATCAGCTGGAGGAGGAGGAGGAGGGGGAGGAGGAGGAAGATCCCTCAGACAGAAACCAGCTTTATTTGAGTGGATGGGATTTGTCAGGAAGTGTGATCAGTTACAGACGATGTGATGTTATCTCCACACGCCAGAAACACATGATGCAGATTTAATGCAAAGGTTCCTCCACAGGTTCATCTCTTCAGTTTGACCTCTGCAGGAGCGTCTGGGAAAACTTCACTCTCACTTTCTCAACAGACGCCTCTCAAGTCATTTCACAGACATCTTACGGTCACGTGTGCTGCGTGGTCACCGACCCGCCTCCTGTTTCCCAGCAACAAGACAGATGCGTAGTCTTCTAATGAACGTGTCACATCAGGTGTTTCCATAGAGAGAGATAAGAACAGTCGTAGTTCTTCAAACACCTTTTTGAGGGACTTTTTCAGCTCCTATCTGAGAGCAGGAACTCTCACAGCACAAGAGGAACCGTGAGCGATGTCAGTGTGCGTTGACTGGCTGAACATGAGCCAATGCGAGCCAGGAGAGACGGCTGCCGAGCTGCAGACCACTGTTCAACACCAACAAACAACAACAGTTGTTTGTTAGCCCCCCAGACATGGATGGTTTTAGCAACATCCAATGGCATTTTAGTGCCCATACATAAGGTGCTTTCTGAGAGACCTCTAGCTGTTTTTCCAGAGGCTTTGTAGCTCCCACACGAGTGTTTTTTAAAACCCATCACTGTCTTTCCACCAGCCTTTAGTCCCCAAATGTCGATGTTTAAAAAAAGAAAGAAAAAAAATTCCGTCTCTGTTTTTGCAGTGGGGTTTTTAACCCCCAGACATGGATGTGTTTTAGCAAGCCATGGCTGTTTCCTGCAGCATTTTAGCTCCCAAACGTGGCTGCTTTTATTGCAAATCGTGACTGTTTTTCCAGCAGCTTTTTAGCCTCCCAGTGTGGGTTGGTTTTAGTGAATATGGCTGTTTTTCTTGCAGCTTTTTTGTCCCCAAACGTGGGTGTTTTTTTTTTGGGTTTTTTTGCAACGAGTTACTGTTTCTCAACGTATTTTAGATCTCGAACACAGGTGTATTCTAGCGACCCATTGCTGTCTTTCCACCAGTGTTTCAGCTCACAATCATGGTTGTTTTTAGCAAAATGTGGCTGTTTTTCCAGTGAATAATCAGCCCAGAAATGTGGGTGTTTTTTAAAAAACAATCACTATCTTTCCAGCACTGTTTTAGCCCACTTAAGTTGGTATTTTTTTTATCAACCCTTGGCTGTTCTTCCTGCAGCATTTTAGCTCCCATACGTGGGTGCTTATATTGCAAATCGTGACTGTTTTCCAGCAGCTTTTCAGCCCTAAAACATGGGTGTTTTTTAGAGACCCATCATTGTGTTGCTGACGCCTTTTTGGCTTTCAAATCTGGTGTTTTTTTAAGCAACTCTTGGCTGTTTTTCCAGCAGGCACAGTGCCCTGAACAGCAGTTGTTTTTTACTGAGACATCGCTACTTTCCCAGCGAGGATTGTGCCACTAAAATCAGGTATTTTAAGCCAAAAAGGGATCTTTTCCTAACCAAGAGTTTTTGTAAATCTAACCACTTTTTTTTCCCGTTATTTTTATTTTTGGGGGAGTTTTTCCTTATCCGCTGTGAGGGTCCAAAGGACAGAGGGATGTCGTGTGAGGCCTGTGAGGCAAATTGTGATTTGTGATATTGGGCTTTATAAATAAAACTGATTGACTGAATTGACGTGTTAACCACCACATTGAAAAGTAAAGCTGCATAAAAGCGAGCAAATGAAACATATCTGTGGTTTTCCAAAACATATCGAGCCAACATTTACTCTGGTGATTGGTCTGAAGTTCAGGTTAGGTTTTGGTCCCGTGTGTGTGGCACATTTAGCCCCGTCACATGTCATCGTCTCATGACTGTACGGTCTGAGCATCAGAGCCATGGAGACCTGTGTGTAACCTGCCGCCATCAGACAGCCAATGGGAGCTGCGGGAGGAGTGTGTTGTGACGGATCCAGCGTGAAGTCGTTACATGGAGGCCGATGATGAAGGCCGAGCTTTGTTACAGGAAAATAAAAGGACAGTGTGGAGATATACGACACAGGTTAGAGGAGCCGACTGTGAGCTTCTGTCACAGATGATGATGAGGCTTCACTTCGACTGAGGCTGCTCCCTTCATCGTTAATGTTTAAGGTTTATCTTTATCTTACTGGAGTTTATTTATCTGGACTCACATCAGGCTGCAGTTCACATTCACATCAACGGAGGGGGCTGTGCTCGCCCCTCCATCTGCCCCGTCAGCTCTGTTTCACTCTCCTCACAGATCTGACTTCATCACAGTCACTCTGAGAGAACTATGAAATAATAAAATCATCTCACTGTGGACACATGTGGAGTCCTCACTGGTGCACGTCTCCTCTGTGCTGGTGAACTGTCCTCTCCTCACTGGTTTCCAGTAAACTACAGAGTGTATATGGATTTTAATATCTAAGTTTTTAAATTTCTGCATGAACTGACAGCAGGTTCTGTCTCCTTCAGTTGCTTTCTGTAAAATACTGGTACAACATTATTTATTAAACTAATTTTCATTTATTTGCTGATTAATCTTTAGAATTATGTTTTTATTTGATTGTTATTCTGTAAATGTTGTTTTTTTTTAAATGTGATCTGTAAATAAACAGACTTATTTTAAAAGAAATTTAGTGAAGTGTTTAATCGATTAACCTGCCAGTTATTTTCTAAATTATTCAATTAATCAGTGAAGAAAATTATTATTAGTTGCAGCCCTGTTTGTGTCGGTGTTGTGAACAGTGCTGCATGTGCACACTGAGAAAGTATGTCAATGTACAAGTACACAGCAGCACAGAGTGTGTTGGTCCTGACTAAATACTGGATCAGTGGCTTGTTTTTATGCGGCTGTTTTAATAAAAGTATTTGTGGATACATTTATTTACTATTTATTTCAATATATTTAATGTTGATTCTGCAGGTATTTATTCTGTATGTTTTGGTTTTTATTTCAATGTTTTTTTTAAAAGCAGGAATTTATTAAAAAAAAATAAATAAATTGAGCCTTGATGTGTTAAAAATGACTTTTAGAAAGTGTGTTTCTCATATTTGCTTCCAAAGCTTTTCATTAATGTGAGCACATCAGTTGATCAACTTTTATTGCCTTCTGTTTTTATATGAATGTGGTTTATTTTATTTGTTTTAAACTCTTTGAACTCTGCAACAGAAACGGTCTGCCAGCTCTACCGTTGGTATTTTTGCTTATTGTGATGTCATTTCTTGGATGATCCTCAAATGCTTCATCTCCCTTAGATCTCTATAACCCGAGCTAAAAGGTCATATCCGTCAGCAAACCACAATAATTGATAAAAGTATTGAAATAGTGTCACAATAAAAGTAATAATTAAAATTTGGGCAATTTTTCATCAGATTTTACAAAATAAAAACATGACATTTTGATCCAAAAGAGTTTTAAATGCAGAAAATAAACAAAATGTTTCCTAACACTCCACAAGTTATTTGAACTCTGTACATTATTTAGTTTTTGAGATATGATCATTTTTGTAAGCAGAGTGAAAAGGCGTGATGGATTCATCAATCATTCTTCTGGCGCCAAACGACTATTTATGCCATGAAAATACATAAATACGGCCAAATGCTGCATTTGCTTCACATGTAGGTAATGCAACATAACGTAATGATGTTATGACGAGAACGACAGAAACTTCTTCTGCAAAAAAATGAATATCTTTTATGGTTCCGAGTTTATATTAAAATATATACAGTATTATGTGAGCAACAATCTCTCACAGCGGTATCAGGGAAACACCAACGTTACTACGCTGAAATAACACATCTGCATGACATGTAAAGGTAACGTAACGTACACACACGACATGATGGACATGGATATATATATTGTGAACTGTCCGAGAATGAATAAGTTGGTTGGGTTTTGTCGTTGTGTGTAAGTGTTTTTTTTCTACATGTTTTCTACTGTTGATCTTTTATGTTTTTTACTGAGTTGTTGTTTGGCTGTAAGTTGTTCTGTGCTGCTGTCTCGGCCAGGTCTCCCTTGCAAAAGAGATCGTTGATCTCAGCGGGACTAACCTGGTTAATTATGGGTTAAATAGAAATAAAATAAATGAACAGGATTATGGAAACAATGATCTGATGGGGAAGACAGAAGCCTCAGCTTTTCACTGCAAAAAGAGTGAAATCTCGAGCTATTATGGTTTTTATTTTAGCTCATGCAAACAACGATCTCCTGCGGTCGTTACAGGGAAACTCTCTGGAAATTTCCAGCAGCGAAATACTAAGTTTGCTCTGCATCTTATCTTTATTCTGCAAAAGGAGTGAAATCTTGAGCTATTATTATTTTAACTTTAGACCTATTAAAACACCACCTCTCTCTCAGTCGTCCACCAGATGTCCACGTTTGAAGTGCGTTGACTTGTACTGTTGTAATCTGAGTTGAATTTATTGCAGCCCTGAAATATGTCTTTTATACTTTAGTTTCAACCAGGCGGAGCACTTAATAACTTTAATTTGAAAGTTGCTGTGTAAATAAAGTTTATCATGATTGGAACTACTCCAGGAGGTGGAGAGTGTGACTTGTTGTCAGCAGACAGCAGGTCACCTCCAGTGTTTCCGTCTGTCTCACAGTGAGTGACAGTGATGTCGTGCTGCTGGTTCAGTCACAGACCTGCAGCTCGTCTTCATGTGAGATCACGTCACGGCTAATTGTTTAAACTAATTAAAGACTTATTAGATTTTAAGTGTGTGGATCAAACTGTTTGCTGCAATTTGTTGGACATTAAAGCTAATGATATTAAAGTCCATCCATCAGGCAGGAGGGCGGTCGGATGTATGAATGGGCATGTGTGTGTGAGTGGGTGGGGCATGAATGGATGAGGTGGTGTGTGTGTGTGTGTGTGTGTGTGTGTGTGTGTGTGTGTGTGTGTGTGTGTGTGTGTGTGTGTGTGCAGGGAGGGGGGGCAGCTGGTCGGTCATGGATTGACTTAACCTCTGTCACTTTGATGGCTTTTGTGTTTTATATTGGTCCAAAAAAACAGAGGCAGCTGTCCCTGAACCCCCCCACTGACTGACACCCTCCCTGAGACACACACACACTTTAGTTAACCTCACAACACACACACACACACACACACACACACACACACACACTTTAGTTAACCTCGTGTCAACATCAGCTGGTTAAAGAAGGGTTAAATGACCCGGAGGCTGAGAGGTAAGATGGACACAGGTCCATTGCAGAGTGCTGATACAAACAGATCAGCACAGAATAAATGTGGCATCGTATGTTTCTACAAACCATGAGCGAGTTACACTTGTATGTTAATATGTAGTTTATATGTTGAACTGTACGTTTCCCTAATTTCAACAGCGCTGTGGTTCATGTTTGACTGTGTGTAGACACATAACACACGTGGTCATGTTTCAGCCTAAAATATCATCTTATGGTGACACAAGCTGCTGCTGTTGAAGGCACCAGTGACTCACTGAAACAGCCGGTTCAGGTGTTCGTTGGTGTTCAACAGTCGACCGCAGCTCTGCAGGTGTCACTCCATCCTCCACCTCCTGATGACACTCAGCTATACACTACGTCACCATGGAAACGCTGATGTGACACATCCAGATTTAACACTTCTGTGGTTTGCAGAAATGTACAACGTCAATATTTTCCTCTGGTGACTGTCACGTCACCCAAACTGCCAACATGACCACCATATTGCCTCGCTTGTCTCAGGTAATATCTGACCGTCAAGACAGTTTTTGGATTAATTTAATACGTTTTCAAGATTTCTGTTTCTGCCCCAGTATGATGGAGGACAAAGGAATTTTATTTGAAACATGGTCCCACTTAGTCGAGATAATCCACTATTGTTAATCCAGGTGTCCTGATGAGTCAGCTCACACACTACATCCCTTTAGAAACATTGATATGTTAATTAGGAGTGTAACGATCCATCGAAGTGGATCAATATCTCAATTCAATGATTAACTACCTTTTATTTTGAAAGTCTGTGTCACCATCTAACAGCAGCAGGCAGATGATAACAGCCGATAACGATACTTACTCAGGAATAAGTCAGCAGCCTGCAAATATTTTGGATTTCGGAGCGAATATGTCGTATATAAACTATGATGCTGGACGGGCAGGACGAGTGGTGGACGGTTTCCTAATCCAGGTGTCCGGTGTTCACTTCCTGTAAGGTCGTAAAGCCAAACCCTGTTTTTTATTCCTAAACCCAACCCAATAAACACACTGTCGGTACAACATCACTGGCTAAACATAACCATGTGCATTTGTTGTGGAAGGAAAAAACATCAGTTGGTGGTGTTGTGCCGACGTAGTGCTTTTATTTTGAAAGAGACTGTATGCAAACTGTACATTTCCTGTGAAAACAGAAGTCTATTTTGAAAACAGACAATGCATGTAACAGGCTGAAGTTGACACGGCGTCCCAGAGCGTCAACAACCAACACACCCAGGGTACCTTGGACGCCATATGTGGACGTGGACAGTCCATGAGCAAACTAACATTGTTGTCCCGTCACGTTTCCACCTGATGCTGCCGGGCGCCGTTCCAGCATATCAGTCAACGTGAAAGTCAGTGACGTGAAAGTCCAAATGCAGTATTTGACTTCAGCATTAGACCGAGTTGTGTTTCTCCTTCCACAGTATAACAATACTTTATTTAACTTCATTAAAGCAGGACTTTAATTAGCTTCATTATAACAGGACGTCATTTTGCTTTATTTAACAGCAGTTTAACAAAGACAGTATCTCTGATTCTGC
This sequence comes from Epinephelus cyanopodus, assembly GCA_026686955.1. Classification (NCBI taxonomy): domain Eukaryota; kingdom Metazoa; phylum Chordata; class Actinopteri; order Perciformes; family Serranidae; genus Epinephelus; species Epinephelus cyanopodus. Next base: position 37,057,303 of record CM048932.1, on the reverse strand, counting down.
TGATTTGATTTCCATCTCTTTCATAAATATAAACTGTCCGTCGTGAGTTTGACAGCGAGACGATAAATATGTAGAACTCTGACGCTCAGCAAGAAACGCTGACTCCATCTTTGTTGTGATAAACATCAATATTGAGTGACTGACTGGTTGTTTTCCAGCGTATCACCCACATCTGAGTGTGTTTCCATTTCTTTATGTGAATGAGGACTTTGTAATCAGGCCACATTACGATCCATCTCCCCTTTGGCCTCATCGTACCTCCTTCCAACCAAACCTCCCCCATCTGGCCCTCCGGCTCCCCCTGCCTCCCCCTCCCTCCCCCTGCCTCCCCCTCCCTCCCCCTCCCTCCTGCTCCCAGTGAAAGGGGATTGACTCTGCGATGAATGTTAACCAGTCGGAGGATGAGAGAGGGCCAAGCGCTGCAGTGTTGTTGGGATCCACTCAGGCAGAGCAGCATTTGACTGAGAACTTTTTAATAGCCCCCCTGGAGCGGCTCCATAAATGGTTTGGCTCCGCAACATTATTTGTCCCCGTTTCCTTTCTTTTGAGAGGGGACTATTGTGCGCCACACCAGCAAAGCCAAGGCAATCATTTCCACTGCTTTGGGTAATTTGGGGAGTATGAATGCTCCTGATTTATCATGGAGTCTCTATTAAAATCTGCGGGTCAGATTATGGCTCGGCGTCTCCCAATCAAAGTGCGTTCATTCAGCCATTATTCACTGGCTGTTGTTGGGCAAACAAAAGCAGAATGTGCTCGTGTTTTCATTTCCTGACTCCAAAAGTGAAACTCTCTTTGGGCGACATGTCGGAGCGACGGCGGTTAATCACACAGGATGTGCAGAATAATATCACACAACTATTACACATGACTTTTTCATTTCCCTCTGTGTGATACTCAAAGTCCTCTTCTTTTAATTTGGGAGGTGTCCTGCTGCTTTATGAGCTCATTCACTCACTTCATGTGCCGAGCGGATCCCATCTGTATAAATGCAAATACAACAAGTATTTAAAAAATAAAGTCTGATGGTTCAAACCACGTCTGCAGGAAGTTTGTGTTTGTGACTCACTCTGTCCACATATTAAAAAGATGTAAATGTGCAAAACTCACACATCGTCCTTTATTCCTCCTCCCACACTGTAACTGTGCTTTAACTTTGTTTAAACAGTGCCTGATGTAACTTTATTTAAACAGTGCCTGATGTAACTTTATTCAAACAGTGCCTTATTTAACTTTATTCAAACAGTGCCTGATGTAACTTTATTCAAACAGTGCCTTATTTAACTTTATTCAAACAGTGCCTGATGTAACTTTATTCAAACAGTGCCTTATTTAACTTTATTCAAACAGTGCCTGATGTAACTTTATTCAAACAGTGCCTGATGTAACTTTATTTAAACAGTGCCTTATTTAACTTTATTCAAACAGTGCCTTATTTAACTTTATTCAAACAGTGTCTGATGTAACTTTATTCAAACAGTGCATGATGTAACTTTATCACAACAGTACATGATTTAACCTTATTCATCAATACTTTATATAACTTTATTATAACATTACTTCATTTAACTTTATTTGACCTAATTATGACATTAAAATTATGTAACTTAATTATTACAGTACTTAAACTTCATTACAACAGTACTTACAGCGCTTTAACTTTATATCATTACTTCACTTAACTTTTATGAACCAGTACCTAATTTAACTTTATCATAAAAATACATTAACTTTATTACGACATAAATTTTATGATATTTTAACAGGACTTTACATTTGTTATAACGGTAATTTATGCACCTTTATTATTAGTGCTTTTACTCAACTTAACTACTGTACTTTATTTAACTTAATTATAATAGTACTTTAACGTATGACAGTAAGTTTATGTAAAGTATTTTAACTTTATCACAACAGTATATTTTAACAACACTTTAACCTTATTATACCATTACTTCATTCAACCTTTTTTATCAATACTTTAACTTTATTTTAACTTTTACAACTACTTTATTTACCTTTATGATAAAAGTATTTTAACTTTATTATACTAGTACTTTAATTTGATTAAATCAGTACGTTTACTATATTATAACAGTAACTTACCTATATTATAACACTACTAAACTATATTATAACAGAACTTTATTAAATTCTGATGGTCCAAACTATGTCTGGAGGAAGTCGGAGACTCACTCTGTCCAGATGTTGTAAAGGTGTAACTGCATCTGTGTGTCCAACACTCATACGTCGTCTTTGGTCCTTCCAGTCATGTTTACAGATGAGCGACAGGTTGTGTCACTACTGTAGCTGTAAACATCACACAAACACAGATCTGTATTTACATGGATGTCAATGAGTCTCTCGGTCTGTGATGTCACACATCCCAGCTGTCCCCGTGAGTCACGATGAACTTCCTGTGAACTCCTGACGCTGTACCTGCTGATGAACCCTCGCGCTGCACCGTCCTCTGGGTGGGTGGTCCTCTGCATTCACAGCCACAGAGTGACGGAGGGGTGGAGAGGGAGGTGGAGCAGCAGCCATTGTTAAAGACAAAGAGGAGGGCCGAGGCCATTCGTTAAGCTAATTAGCTCTGTGAGGAATCTTCACGTCCATCACTCTCAGACTTCTTCTCCCTCCTCAGCTCTGAGATACAGTCCCTCTCAGACACTATCTAACTTTATTGTAACAGTAGTTATTGAGTAGTTTAGTATTTTAGTGGTCTACAATAGTGTAGAGGTGATATCAAAATATCAAGATACATATATCGTGTATTGTGACGTAGCCTAAGAAGGTCACAATATTAGTGAAAAGCCATATCATCCAGCCCTGCACTGATCTACAAGTTAAACTGGGACTGAAACCAGTCCATGTCTGTGTGACCTGAAACTCCTAATAGCCTTGTCTGGAGCGCAAATAAATATCAGCACAGATAAAAAGTGTTTTAAAAATTCGTCCTAAACGTTGGACTAAACACATCACTCTGAGTTTCTGTCCAGTCAGGACTGATGTTGCTCAATAGGTCACCTGATAAATACTGATCCCTGACTCAGTGCTTCGACCTCCTCACGAGGAACCAAGTGAAAAGTTTCCTCCGACACATTTCGGGAACATTTCCTGTAATATGTTGAGGCAGCAGCGGCTCGGCAGCGTTTTATAAGAGTCTGTGCAGCTGTTAGGGGACACATCCAGGAGTTACTGTGAGCCATAAAGGTTTTGATGAATTCACAGCACTGTTACAGCCGTCAAATAAAAGCTTACTATGAAAACATGGTGTAAAAGTGCCTCTTTTATTGGAACAAGTGTTACCATTATGTTGTGCAACAATATTACGGCACGCTGCCTGTGAAAAATGGATGTGCTGATCTGCAGACGGCCTGCAGCTCGCTCAGATGATCCCGCCTTTATTACATGTCTGTAATTACAGACTGTAACCGTTAATCGTGCAACTGTTTGTTCAGTGCAGCAGTTTTATAAAGAGAGCAGGTTTGACTCCATTATGTGTGAGATATTTCTCTTTTCTGCTAAAACAGCAGCGTCGGTATTTATCAAACTTTAAAGATTTACAGTTCAGGAAAAGACCAACAAACGGGAAGCGAAGGTTCAGTTTGATTATTAGTTAAACAACAAAACATGATAATTATTAAAGTGGGGTTTAAAGACCTTTAACAGAAGTCCAGCTTTATACCAATGTGGATGTATCAGAGCTTTTTCCCAGTCAGAGTTTGGACTTTAATGTTGATGTGAATGTTTTTTAAAAGTCATAAACTCATGGAGAACAGGGCATCAAATAAGTCAACTCACTAAAATAAAAACATATTTCTTTAATAAAAAAGTCACTGCTGATTGGCTAGAGCAAAACAAATCAAAACTAGAAAATTGCTTTCAGTAGATTTTTGTTTTTGACGGAGCCACCGCACGTTGCAAAGAACAGATCAACTTCTCCTGTTAACTGTATGTGAAGCATAGATATCTGCAAACTAAAAATTAGGCTGATTGGTCCAGTAGTTTGCAAGATTAACTGCAGACACAGAGATACACAAACTCACACGACCAAATGCATGCAATGCAACACGAAATCCCGTCGAAGCCCACGCCCGTCACAGATAAAAACCCCAGGTGCAAATAAATCAGCTAACACCGACACAGCGTCAGGCTGAATGAAACAAAATGGACGTTCAGTTTGATTATATTTTTAAAATGTACGTAACAAAAACCAAACTGAAGTTCAGGGACGAGGAACATCAGAGAGAAGACAAATATGTGAAGGTGCACTGTTGTTTGTTTCTGCTCTGCAGTCACGTCTTTTAAATTTAAGAGTATTTTTAGGCCCAAATAAATGTAATAGTTTGTATTAATCAGTCTGTGAGTGAAAGTGAAGGATCTTTCAGTGTTAGCAGTTTGATAAACACAGGCCTGGTTATTAAGAGCCCCTCAGTTAGCAGGTCAGTGACAGTGAGCCCGATGCAGCAGCACACACAGCGTGCGACGTGGCCCCTGAGAAATCATTGCTTCATTTAATTGCATTAATTAAAGTGCTGATGTGTTTGTGCCTTTTATAGGAGCCCGTATTGACACGGCCGGCCGGCACTGACAAATTACACGGCTGCCATGTTTGATTAATCGCCGCTTTAACATACATGTTAGCCGTGAAACATTTCAAATGTAATAATAAAAGAGCACATCATTCACCGCACAAACGGCCGCTCTCATAAACTCAAGATGTGAATGAATCATTGTGAGAGAGCTTTTTTAGACCTGACATCATTCAGCCGAGGCGGCCGCACCATCACTCTGCTGCTGCTAACAAACACACACTCGTCTCTCAGGAACAAACACCATGTTTGACCACAGTTATGACGCTGGAGCTTGATTCACACGTTTACTCAGAGACTGACCGAGCTCCTCTACAGCTTTACCATCACTCTGTGTATTTGATGGTCCTCAACATAAACGTTTAGATTTTATCACATGTATATTTTGGATTTTCACCTTCTTAATCACCTTATATTTTGCTCTGCACCTCAGATTCCCTCAGGATCAATAAAGTTGTGATCCATCTCTGCATGTGATAATCAGACTGTGACTGTGCTCCAGTGTGCTGCATGCGTCTCTGCTCCCTTCATATCAGCCACACATTCCTGTCTTTAACAGTAATAGCAGTATTTGTGTGTGGTGTCACAGATATCAGCATCGTACTGCGACACCTCGTTAAAGCTCCAGCTGCAGCATGAACAGTTTGTGTTAGCTGATAAGACTCAATAGACTTTAATGGCCGCATTTATCCTGTTACACTAATATTAGTGTTACACATGATACGGTGATGTGACAGGCTGCTCATGTCACTGAACAACTTCTCACCACGCTGGGTCATATGTTACAACCTTTAATATATAAATCGATTAAAGGGAAGATTATGAAGTGTATATGTGTCCTCTGTGGGGGACGTGACGCTCAGGCCTTTATGTCAAACACCATGCATGCCGTCTGTTTGAGTCCTGACGTGCTGTACTGACGACACCCATGAAATGATCAAATTTATAGACATGTTTCTAATGTTCATATGGATGTTGTTTTTAATTTATGAGTCATTTATGAGTTTCTTTCTCTCCTTCCTAAATTCAGTGTGTTTCCTTGTGTGAGGTCGTAGTCGAATGGCATGGATGTGGCTTCATTTAAATTTTAGAGGTGCACGTTAATTTTATATTTTCCAAATACACATTTTAACCCTTGTCCTTTGTGGAGGACAGTGGGACTTCGTTCTTCTCATTTTCAACCATTTCCCGTTCTTTAACAAACAGGAAAAAGCCCAGAGCCGGGCAGTAGAGCAGGATGTTCAACGACGAGGACAGATCAGCCGTCGCCCACTCAACATGCTGACTTGGCTGAGAAAAAAAAAAAAAAAAGAGGCCGACAAGTGCCAACAAGGGGCAACAACCCAGCCTCACTCTGAATTCGTTGTAAACCAGTGCTTGTCAGTGACTTCCAGACACCGACAAAAAAGCTGTCCTTTCACGGCAACATGATACACGGCCAGTAACCGTTTCAACAACCGTGTTGTTTAACGGTGCACAGCGGCGTCAGGGTAAAAACACGGCGGGACAACAATGTAAGATAAGAGGGGCGAAAAATCAGAGTAGAGTGGATGGATCCAACAACCACTGACTTCCACCCCGGAGACTGGTGTTTGCTTACGACTTGAATGCAAAGCCAAACCCTGTTCTTTTTTCCTAAATTCACGGTGTTGTACCGACGTAGTGCTTTTATTTTGAAAGAGACTGTATGCAAACTGTACATTTCCTGTGAAAACAGAAGTCTATTTTGAAAACAGACAATGCATGTAACAGGCTGAAGTTGACACGGCGTCCCAGAACGTCAACAACCAACACACCCAGCGTGTCAATGTCTCGGTAAAGAACAGCCCCATTTTGTGGCACCATCCCCACGAAGGGTCTTAAAAGCTGCTGGAAACACGAGGACTCGCTAAATCACAGCCAGTTTGCTGTTTGTTGGTCTCGGTGTTCTGCAGCTCTGCAGGTTTACAGAAACGTATATCGATTCTTTGGACGACAACAGAATCTTTGGCGATATTACAAAGTCTGCCACGAGTAGATGTGATTCAGGAGCCCGGGATCCATCTGAGATGATATTATCTGCCCATTGAGCACAGTGCTGCCCCCTTTCTCTGTTACATTTGGCCATAAAAGGTCATAAAGTTGTGTTAGAAATAATAGACGTGTGTAGTTCAATTGGTGAAGTCATTCACTCTGGAAATCTGAGTAACGTGAGTCGTTGCAGACATTGTTCAGAAGAACAGCATACTTTGATTAAAAAGTTGATTGGAGAGAGGAAAACACGTGAGAACGGCGGAAAATGATCTCAAATGCTTTAAAATGGCAACAAATCCAGAAAGACGTGAAAGAAAACTGAAAACTACCCTTGGAATGAGACGAAGAAGAGGCCATATGGCAAAGACTCAGCCAATGATCAGCTCCAGGGAGATCAAAGAAAGTCTTACGTTACCTGTTAGTGCTGTAACAATTAGAGGACGCCTATGTGACGCCAAGCGACGGGCAAGAAGCCCCCGCAAAGTCCCATTGTTGCAAAAACGACGTGCTGCAGAGGTCACAGTTTGCCAAACAACACACTGACTGGCCTAAAGAGAAATGATGCAACATTTTGTGGACTGATGAAAGCAAGACAGTTCTCTGGGTCTAGGGGCCGCAGACTGTTTGTTACACGACTCCCAAACAATGAATTCAAGCCACAGTACACTGAATGTGTTTACATGGACAGTTTAATTCCCTTTTCATTCAGAATGAAAGTTCATTCCTATTAAAAGTGATCTTGTAAACACCCAATTCAGAATGAAAATGGCCAATGCGACTGAAAATTCAATCCGACGTAAGGGGCTGGAATATTCTGTTTCTAATTCTGAATGAAAGAATTTCTCTCACTTGTATACACTCATTCCTCTTTAGGTTCATTCTGGTCTTTCTGCACATGCTCGTTTCCTTGCCCTTCTGGCGCCATGACGTATATAGCGCGCATAGCAACGGGCTGAGATAGAGCAGTTGACTCATTGCACTCACTGGTTTCCATTCGCCACAGCACGATCTTCTACCTCCCTTCTCCTCCTCAACAGACGAAGCATTAGCAGAACAAGGTTGCTGTTGTACTGCTGCTCCAAGATAACCAAAACAAACAAGCCTGAAAAAGGCACTAAGAACGGCGTCGTCAAGCATCTTGACACCTTCCCTGCCCCAAACCTTGCGCGGACCTGAATAAAGGCGATTAAACTGATCTCCGGTGAATATTTCTCATGTAAACTACCTGGAAAAACTTTAATTCCGAATGATTTCATTCAGATGTATTTAATTCTGAATGAGAAGCCATCATGTAACCGCACTCAGTGTGAAGACAGTGAAGCATGGTGGCACAAGCATCATGATATGGGGATGTTTCTCAGACTATGGTGTCGGGACTATTTATCGCATACCAGGGATCATGGATCAGTTTGAATACATCAGAATACTTGAAGAGGTCATGTTGTCTTATGCAGAAGAGGAAATGACCTTGAAATGGGCGTTTCAACAAGACAACGACCCCAAACACACCAGTAAGCGAGCAGCAGCTTGGTTCCAGACCAACAAGATCAGCGTCAGGGAGTGGCCAGCCCAATCCCTGCACCTTGGTCCCATAGAAAACTTGTGGAATGTAGTCCGATGATCCTGGTCTGGAGCACCTGCTCACAGGTACCAGAAGTTGGTCAACTCCATGCAACACAGATGTGAGGCAGTTCTCAGACACAGTGGTCACACAACTAAATATTAGTTCAGTGATTCACAGTAAAGCTAAGTCTTCAAGTGCATGTTTGAGTTTGTAAAGAAAAGTGCAGACACTGCTGCTGAACAGCCTAATATTCATTATTCTTCACTTTCCGTAAAGTAATTTTGGATTTGGAATAGAATGTGCAGTGTTCTCGATGCATTTGCGTGTATGGAAATAAAAGCTATTAAAAGGATTTTGTGCTTTACTCACTTTTTAAAACACACCGCTATTATTTTAAACACATCTGTATCTCGACATGGAGAGTCCATGACCAGACGTTATAGGTGATGAGGTTGGACAACAAGACGGGACACACCGTAAAAACTAGGGTGACGGCCGACCGTCGGCTCTGTGCATCAGGGCCTTTATTCTCACTGAAACAAACTGCTTGACTTTGAAGGATTATACAAAAATAATGTTGGAAAAGCTGCAGTGATATTACCAAAAACTCCTGAAGGAACTGTGTGTGTCTGTATATATACACTCATTTAAATATATATATTATATATGGTCCTGATGCCTGAGAGAGTGTGTGTAATGTGTGTGTAATGTGTGTATAATGTGCTCCTGGGTGTCCTGATCTGTGATGGAGAGAAAAAAGACCTGTTGAAAAAGAGGCTATTTAATTAAGTAGCTAACAAAATACAAATCTCAATAGCTTGGGAAATAATTGTGCAACCCTCATTAAGCATTCCATCTGGGCAATTACCCTCTTTTTAGACTCTGGAGTTATAAATGACTGGCCGGTAATTGAAGCTAGCAGTCAGCGAGAGCCTGAGATGAACTGAATTACACAATGTCATTAAAATAAATACATCAAATAATTATCCGATGGAAAATAAATGGACTGAACGCGTGTAATTGTTCTTTCGAATTAGTTCCTGCGGCACTCTGCGAGCCATCACTCAACCTCTGCTGCAGGAAGCATCCTGCCTGGATACACAGCTCGCTCCGGCATAATCACTCTTACACTTCTTACATTTCCCACATCATTGAGCCTCGCACAACACCGGCGAGCGTGGAGGTGCTCCTGCTGCCGACATGATCTCCACAGAGCAGAGTAAACACAGCTCTTCTTTGATTGCACCATTTATAAGATTAAGCAGCGCACAATTGAAGAAAAGCTCATTTCTTGTTCCAAATATAGAGCCCGTCCTGGAGTAAGAACCATTGTGTGCGACGCGTCTTTGTCCTCTCTGACAGATTACTTCCTTGATTTGGTAAAAAAGGGGAATCCTTTCCTTTTTTACCTTGAACTCTGCAGAGGAGCCTGCGCCTGAAACATTTCCCACTGAATTGATAGTGACCTGATTTATGGGCCTTATTGCGCCGTATAATTAATTTTATGCATATGACTTCCTTTACAATTACCATGCGGGCCGATTGGAGAAGTTCACTGCTTATATGAAGCCATCAATAATTGCAGATTCATCAGTGGGCGGGTTGAACATCTGCAGCAGGAGAGAGCAGAGAGGAGATTGTCTCCTGGAAGTGAGAGATTGTGGAAAAGGGCAAACACTCCAGGTCGACTAAACCCTTTAAACAAGTGTGTAGAACAAATCTGAAGGACGTTTAGAGAGTCAGAGTTTTGTCCTGCAGTCTGTCCAACACACAGGGGCAGCGTCAGGAACAACGGGCCGGGTGCATAAAGCACAGTACGTTAAGATGTCCCTTTAAATCCAAATTAAGGTTTTCTTTAAATACAGTCAGTTGCACAAACACCCTTAAGTCTACTCCTTAAGGTTTTCTCTTATCTTGGTCTTATACTTGTTGTTAGGTTTGTTAAATGTTGCACTGAGGACCTTAGTAACCAAAGTAAGGGACAAAACATGAGAAACCTCTGACTGAAGAGCGCTCTGAGAGAACCTGATGGACACCCTGAATGATGAGCAACTGACTTTCCACTTTAAGCTTGACGAGAGGTCAGTTTATGATTGGTCTCAGTGTCTAAAGTCGAATCACTCAACTTTCCAAAGCTGTGCTCTTCCAGCTCCCTGACACTTAATGATTGATCGGCGGTTTTATGCATCAGGATCTTTGTGATCCGTTTTTGGCGAGGCATTTCATGTACAGAAGAAAACTGTGCACATAATGTATCAGGATTATCAACACGTGGAACTTGTTTCTGTTTGTAGTAACTGAAGCTTTCTGCACCGCTGCTAATGATACTGCATGTGTCATCTGACATTCTTATTCAGCTGTTATTTTTTTGTTTACTTTAACAGGCAAAATCAGTTAGATTAGTTGACTAATTGAAAAAATAATCATTAAATTAATCAATAAAAAAACAGCTGTTAGGTGCAGCCCTGGTAACGGGGGATCAGATTTGATTAACAGAAAAACTAGCACTGCTGCCTGAAAGTCTGAGATTAGAACAATCAGTCAGAGAGCGTTCAGTCGACTGAGGATGTTTCAAGCTGAGAATTCCGGGTTTGTTTGGTTTTTTTATTTTTAACCTGTCAGTGTGCAGCAAACTTCTGAGGACGTTTTGATCCCCAGATTTAGCTGCAGAGTGAGCGCTCTTCATTTCATGCTGCTCTTCAGTACAGGCAGCTGCAGACACAACGCAGCAGCCCAGAGGAAGACAGACTTTACCCGTTCAGGCTCTGACATAACATTATCTTGTAACTTCTGCTTAGAAGCTCAAAGCAACTTAATACGACACAGTGTCTGGTTTTTGTTTTATATTTAGTGTCAGCAACAAATGTTGCAGATCTCCAATCTGCTTTTAGCGCATTTAGCTTGTTTACGATAATTCATGAACACAGCTGTCACCCTGAACGTCCTGCTGAACCCCGTTCAAACTCTTTAATAAAAGCTGTATTACTGAGTAAAACTCTGTGGTATTGTTTGATTAACAGTGTCGAATGATCTGCTGCTTCCAGTGTTTCCCCTGAGGGTGAATTCAGGATTTTCTAAACAGTGAAAGAGAAACTGAAGCGGTTATTGCACTATGGTCTAAAACCTGTTTTTCACTAACCTCTGCAGCAGTTGCTCCTCTCATCCACTGATGTCATCTGATCAGCTCTGATCTGATCGACTGATCAATTATCCACCCCACAACTCCAACATCCAAAAACTGCTGCCGCAGGAAAAAGAAAAGAAAAAGAAATCATTAATAGTTCTGCGCTGTGTTCACTGACCTGCAAAACCCTCAGAGTTTACAAATCTGGAGAGGGGACACAGACTGATACAAAGAGAAACACACACACTCAAAACAAAAATAAAGGACAGTTTGCCGTCCTCTTGGCCTTCATGTGTTCAACATACTGCAGACTGTGGTGTTTTTTTCCAAGTGTTTGAAACACTGAGTTGTGTTGCTTCGTGGCACAGACATCAGTCTCATGCACTTTTCTGTAATTTTCTTTTCATTTAAATAAAAAAGAGATCAGGTACACTGCCACTTGCACAGCACACTGTTTCAAATAAACAATGAAACACTACCCTTTAAACAAACTAACTACAAAAACAAGACTGAATAAATAATCAAATAAATAAGTAAGTAAATAACAGTAATCAAAAGAAAGGCCCCTAAGGTCCAGGTGTAGCAGGTCACCGGGGGAGTTACTGTAGTGTCGGGCGGTACGATCGAACAACTGCATCACGACATATCTCAGGATTTCGGCAGTTTCACAGTGCGTCACTGCACCTCCTGAAGTTTCTAGTTTGGGCGTTTCAAGTGTGAGAATCATACTGACCGAAATCATGATCAATATTATATAACACAGTCATAAATAAATACAGAATAGAAAAGGAAAAAATTAGAAGAAAAAACTAATAATTCTGCGACATCATTTTAAAATATAAGATTGATAGTTATAAAATATAGTTTTTCTCAGGCTTTTTTTTCCCCATGCTTTTTTAAAAATACTTTTCTATATCCATTAATTTTTTGTATCAATTTATTAACATTTCTTACCAAGTTGCTCATTCCCTTTTCCCCCCATGTTTTTGAAAGAAACACACCATGTGTTCAGGGTTTAAAGGTTTAAATACTAGCAGCACACGAGAAGTGAAGTCGCTCCAGGTTTCAAAGGGTTAAACAGGCTTTGTTAGCTGTAATGAAATGAGCGCCACAGACCCTGGAGTCTCCCGACAGTGTCCAGTCCTTTTGTTTGAGCGCTGCAGTCCAGACGTTGCACTGGTTTGTTTCAGGACCGAAGCTCAAAGTTTCATATTCTTTACATGGAACAACAATGTCGTTACCTAGCAACCAAAAAATGCCTTGGAAAGGTCTTATAAAGAAAGTTAAACAAGACAACAGTTGTTTCAGTCGTCGACCCAACTGCAGACAAAGAATACATAACACGTGGATCCAGGTCAGTATATCGTCACAGCTCTGGTTTTTCTGTGTAAATATCAGAGCTAACAGTCGATCAGAGAAGTCGTTAGTCAGCAAGATTTCATTGGTCGCTTGGTCGCAGGAAAAAACAAACAAACGTGCAACTCTATCAGCAGCTGCACCTTGTCAAAATAAATCCAAACCTATATGACTGGAGCATGTGTGAGTTTACTTTGAAAGGACAGACACAGGAAGTGTCCTCGTCAGGTTAATCTCCAGGGCTGGTACCTGCGGTTATTCCACAGGCTAGTTAATAACATGTCGGGCAGGAAATCCAAAGTGTGGGATCATTTTGAGAAGGTGAAGGACGAACCCAAGGTGATATGTAAACATCTTCATTGGTCGACTACAAACATGACGTATCATGTGAAACATGGAAGTAGCTACATGCCCATTAGCCCACAGCGTCATTAACAGGCGGCTCGCTCAGTGTGTGACGTGCACTTGGAGATAAAATATAGGCCTATATTAATGAAGGTTCATTAGTACGGTTTGTATTTCTCTGTAAAGAAACTAGGAACAGTCTTATTGTGTGCAGCCACGGTGAATATAAAACAGGCGTTTTGAATAAAAACAAACAAATGAAGATGAAGTCAGGTGATGTCAGAGTGCAGTGACAGTACATGATGTCACACACAGCTGATTCCTCCTGTGCAGTGTAAATCCAGCTCGGTGACACCTGACATCATCATGTTTAGTCCACATAATTGAGCCCTTTAACGCTCTCTATCCTCTCCACCTTGTGATGCAGCTAAACAATGACAAACACTGTATGCAACATATTAATGTCAGCGCGGCGGCGGCGGCGTGCGGCTGCAGGAGATCTTTATTAAAATGAAATGCTGGATGTATGGCCTGCAGCAGGAAACACGTTCTGGATGACATGAATAATTTAGCTGACACTAAAGGAGGTAATATAAATGCACACATATATTCTAATCTTTCTGAGCGCTGTGTTCCTCGCCGCCTGCGTCTCTCTCTCATGTGGAAAAGCAGCAGATTAATCCAGAAATGTATCTTGGCCTCAGAATTATTCACATACAGATGCATGATAATGATTCCCAGATTAATCTGTGACAAGAGCTGCTGTCTCGCCGAGCGCTGAAGGTAACTGTTTCTCCCTCCTGACCTTTAGCTCGACAGCGCTCTCATTTCACAGCTAATACCCCGAGAGACGCCGACACCTGAGCGCCGGCTGCTTCCTGCAGCCTGTCAGCCAGGACGCCCAGTGGCCCTGCAAGACGGCG